>PUHP01000279.1:0-36271 GCA_006783085.1 Colletotrichum shisoi
AACAGCAACAGAGAGTATAGAGATAACAAGGATAAGAGTATTACAGGCTTTACAGGCTTTATAGGCCTCGCAGGCTAATTATCCCTCTCCCCTATAAAAGGGCTTTAAGTTGTATACAGTAATAATTAGGGATAAACCCCTATAGTAATTAAAGTAGTAATTAGTACTAAAGGGTAGGTAGTTTATATAGGGTCTAAATAGCTTTACTTTAAGCAGCAAGCAATAGTAATAGCAATAGTAATAGCGACCTAAGGGTATTTTAATGTTAATAGTTCTATAATTCCTAATTCTGCTAGCAAAAAAGTAGCTAAATTGTAACAGCACGCATTTTACGCACGGACGCGTTATTTAATTTCGAACGCTCCCAACGCAACGCAGTGTAATGGGGAGTCGGAACGCTGCGAGCGTCTTCGCGGTGGCCGGGCGGGGGGTGTCCCTGCAATCAGTTGGCGCTGCCACCAGTACAGCTTGCACTTTACTGCCTGCGGGCGGGTGTAGAGCGGCGCGTTTTTAGTGGTCGCGTCTCATTGACCTTTTTCGGCGCGACTCTATCCAAAGTGACCCTCTCCTTAACGACGACCTGCGGGAAGACATCTCACATCACGACGACGACAAACGGCATAGCGACGGCGTTTGACCCATACGCCTTTTATGACTTCACCAAGAATCAACTAGATACATCCAGGACTTCAAAACTCAAACTGCTGGCGGCACCGAGCCCCCATTGCCTCACCCTCCTCGGTAGGCACATACACCGAGTCCGGAGCAGGTAGGCGGTTTTCGTCTCATATCAGCCCAAGAACCAACGCCTCTGTATGCGGCTCAATGTTTTTTCCGGTCGGGGAAACGTGAAAATGGTGTTAAATCATCTCGCCTCGATTGAGAGAAGTAGCTTTCATTGTCCTTGAGACTCACTTATATCCATGATTTCCGAAGAGCGGGCTGGTCAGGATATCTCAAGGGGACCCTGGAAGTCCGGGGTTTCGAGACGGCAACCATTGACGAAGAGCTCTGGCTGGCTTTTGTCACCTTGGAATAATCTTCGGCCGGTCTCATTTCACTTACACGGCCCATCATGAAGACCAAGGTCTGACGTCTAAGCAATACCACCTCACTAACCTTTCTCCAGGCATCATCACCTTTGATTCTACCTCTAGCCCCTCGAAATCCAAATCCCCAATCCCTAATCCATCACAATGCCTCCCAACAGCAATGCGATACCGCCGCGTAAGGAGGCAACAGGTCAACCGGCTTTACCATGTATGACCTCAACCGACATCCTCCTCCATCATACGCCCTGGTTCTCATTCTAACTCTTTGGCAGTGGCCCGCGTGAAAAAGATCATCGGCACAGACCCGGACATCGGCATCTGCTCAAACAACGCAGCCTTTGTGATCACTCTGGCAACCGTACGTCCGCCTTGATACTCACCTCCTCCCCTACCTTAGATCTTACGCTGACCCGTTCAGGAAATGTTCATCCAGCACCTCGCCTCCGAGGGCCATAACATGGCCAAGGCCGAGCGCAAACCCCGCCGCAACGTCCAGTACAAGGATCTGGGTAAGCTTTCGTTCCCTGACTTTGTCCCCGTCCCCCCTCTCTTTCTGATACTTCCAGACTGACAACGCCAGCAACCGCCGTGAATCACCATGACAACCTCGAGTTTCTCGAAGACGTCATCCCCAAGACCGTCCCCTACAAGCAGATCAAGGACCAGGCCGCCGCTTCCCGCGCCCAGCCCAGGAAAGCCGACCAGGAGCCCAAGAAGCGGCAGTCTACCCTCAAGACCGGCGCCGCCAACGGCGTCAACGGCTCTGCTGGTGGTTCCGCTGCCGCCGACCCCGCCGCCCAGCTCGGAGCACGGTCCCGCCAGTCTGCCGCCAACGGCGACGACGAGGACGTCGACATGACGGGCTGATATTCTGCCCGGTCCCTGCCGTCCCTGCCGTCCCCCCCTCTCTCTCCCGACCTCCTTTCCATGAACTCCCCCTCCTCCTCGTTGACAAGCAGCTGCGAAGAATCTTCCTTCTACGAGAAGATCAAAGGGGGGCGGGGTTCGTGCAGAAGCATCTCCGTCCTTACCTACATCAACACGCACAGTTACACACTAAAGACTGGGGAAAAGGAGCAGGAGTCTGTTTGTCTGCAGAAACGGAAAGCATCATTGACGAAGTGTACGATGAAACAGCCCTTCCCCTCTCCCCAAGTAAGGGGCAAAAGGGGACTCGGGACTTGTTCTTTTCTCGCTTTTTCGGGGCTTCATCCAACCCCGGGTTCCCATTAATTAAATAAAAAAAACCGTTTTCAAAAACAACAAATCCCTTTTCTTTTGTCGTAAATGAGCAGAAAAAACGCCAGTCCATGATATGAACACATGCCACCCTCCCCTGACTCTGCCCTGCCGCTACTGATCGTGATTTGTGGCATCCCTCACGTTCTACTGCGTATCGTCTCTCTCTCAAATACCTTCAGTCCTCCATGGTGGCGTCTCCGTCCAGGTGGACGCCCGCCGGGATCGTGCCCTCCGTCAGCATCTTCTCCAGCCGGATGATCTCCTGCAGGCTGTCGGCCTTCTTGATCATTTCCTTCAGCCGCTCCTTCTCCTTCTCCGTGAGCTTTATCCGCGAGAGCTTGGAGGGAGCGCCGCCGCCACCGCCGCCGCCACCGCCGCCGGCCGCACCGTTCGAGGCGCCTAGGTCGAGTTGCTTGGACTTGATGCCCATGATCTGTTCAGAGGAGTTGATGTCAGTACCTGCTACCGCACGGAGAGAGAGAGAGAGAGGTGTGTTGATGGGAAGACTCGATAAGAAACTCACCTTGGAGGCCTCAGCCGTGGGCTCCTGTGCCGTACCGAATAGCTCCCTCGCCTTCTCCCGCTCCGCCTCCTTGACCTTTTGGTAGTCCAAGAACCGGACCGAGGGACACCGCCAGACGACCCAGTACCGGTAGTTCTGCGTACATATTCGGTCAGCACAACCAGCCCTGACGGCAAGGCATGACACAGCATTAACAGAAAGGGGGGTTTGCTGCTCAAAACGAACCTCCTTCTTGGTCACGGGGTTCTCCGCCAACACCAGGTGCGTCAGCCGTTTGAAGCCCGCTAGCACGTCCAGGTCCGCGAGCTCGGCCATCTGGTTCGACGCCAGCACGAGCTGTGTCAGATTCGGAATTGCGTTCGGCAGCGCGGGCTGTATGCTCGACACGCGGTTGTGCGCCAGCAGCAGTGTCTGCACGCGCGGCGACAGCGGGAAGTTGCCCAGCACCTGGATATCATTGTCGGTAAAGTCGATGGAGTCATGGGGCTGTTTGGTTCGGCCATGGTCAGCAACTCATTCTTTTGCATATGCCACTGTTCCTTCCCGTCTCGCTAGCTTCGCGGACGAAACACAAAGCGTGTTGGGGGATGGAGGGTGGACTCACGCCTGCAACACCCAGATTCTCAATCGCCGGGATTCGATGTCCTATTCATTCCGGTCGGCGCAAACGGCCCTTGCTATCAATTCTGCTCTCTCATAAAAGTGTAGTATCCGCCCTTTTCACAAAAACGCACCTCGGAGATCAAGCTCGCGCTCCTTGAGCGGGTTCAGGTAGGACAGCGAGCCCTTGATGAGCTCAGCTGTGAGCCTCATCTTGGTTGTCGGCTATTTGGCGCTGTTGGTAGTGGTGCTGGGGTTTACCTCGGGAGACTAGGGGATTGGTTTGTTTTGTTGCGAGTAAAGTTGTCGCGTTCGATGGGCCGCGATCTATAATGCCTCGCCGGGAAGTTTGTTGGTTCAATGGCGCCGTCGCACTTCGTCGCGCTGGCAATTGACAAGGCGGCAGAGCGGCACAAAATTTCCCGGCCGATAAGAGCAATCATCCCCGCGATTTGGCACAGTCCACGCGATTCTACACACGGTACTTTACCTCCTTTTTGCAGTTGCTAAAACCAGGCAGGGCACACTGTCTACACTGTATTATATTGAATCGCTCAGCGACATTTCAAAGAATAGGCATTTTTGCCCTGCTCATTATTATGTATATTGGCTGCGTGCATAGGTGAGGTTAGGTATCCGTACCTACTTGTCACAACCCCAAGCCCAACGCCGTTCCGGCCAGCCATCATGAAAACACAAACACTACTCCAGACCTATCCACCGATAGCGTCATGCTGTATGGCAACTCCAGCAGCGCGACGTCCATGATCGAGTCCAGGTGAGACCGAAGAAGCTGCTGTTGCTGAAGCGAAATGACGGTAGAGCGTGGCGGTCTCCCACTGCTCGTCGTGCCCTTCCCGCCGACGGCGGCGTTTGGTGCCGTCGGCGCTTGCCTGGGAATCCTCTCCGTGTTCAACGTCATCGACGTCGTCGGGTGGGAGGCTGTGAAGCTCGGTTTCGGGTCTTCCCCTTGCAATCCGCTATAGACCATCGAGCTCTCGATTCGAGACAAATCCCAGAACCGGAGCTTCTTGTCCGACCCGCCCGTGACGATGAATGCGTGCCGTACGTCGCGCGAGTCTTCCGAAGCGCCGGTGCCCGCTATCATAGCACGAACACCACGGTCCGTGTTCCCGGTGCCACTCAGCTCAATGTTTTTCGCGAACCGCCCGAGCATGCCTTCCGGCTTGTCCTCATCCACGTCCCAGGGTTCGTATCCCTTGGGGCCCTCCTTGTTGCCCCCGACACGATAGATCTCCCTGCAAATCGTGCGTTCGAGATCCCAAACCGTGACCTCACCCTGTCCCGTCCCGCCCGCCACGCAGACCCATTTGCCGCGTCCCTTCGAGGGGTGAATGCATAGCCTATAAATTGAGCTCTTGCCAGGAACTCCCCACCCCTTGAGTCTCATACGGAATCTCAAATCCCACAGGTCGAGAACTCCATGAGTTGTACCGACGCATAGCCAGTTCCTCTTGCGGTCCACACAGAAGCACGTGGGTGTCCCGTGATGGACTGGATTCTCCAGCGCGTAAAGCAGAGACATGGTACGGAGATCGATGCCCAAGATTCGAGATCGATTCGTTGCGAGCAACATGACTGACGTCGACTCGGCCTTGAAGTGCTCGCACCACACCGCGTACTCGTCTCCCGGCAACTGGTACTCCCGCAGAAGACGAAGCTTTCCGTACCGCAACGTGCCGCTTGCCGCGACAGTCTCGACTTTGACAATGTGGACGCTTCCATCACTCGCGCAGCTGATAAAGCAATGCGTGTTCTCGATGAAGCACAACGCAAGCACTCTGGCTCCATCGGCGTGCTTGTGGGTCTGTCTTGATCGATGTGTAATGTTCTTCTCCAGTCGGGCACTATCCCAGACCCGGACAGTCCCGTCGTCGCCTCCCGTGATGAAGAAGACATGATCTGGTGACACCACCAGACGATTGATGGCGCCTGTGTGTTCTGCAAACGTGGCGACCATCCGCCCTTGTGGTCGCCATGGCTCGTCACCCGGCTGGCCAACAGACCGGTTGGTCCTACGACGGGTAATCGGGTTGACCATCGGTCCAAACACCGCAATGTCGTGCGGGTAGTTGTCCTGGTACATGGAGTTGAGCATTTTGAGAATGCTGGGATCCGTTCCCTCGTATGAGTGGTTGGGCTTGAGCTTAGTAGTCGCAACACTCGCTGTGCTGCTTCGACGTTTGTGTGCGTCAGGTCGAGCAGGGGGGGCCTGAGGAAAGGGGCCCCCTACTTTGCCGAACGCATTGGTGCCAGACATGCCTGTTTCTGGTACGCTCTTGTTGCTATCTTTGCGGTCTAGGAGGCTCAGAGCGCTCGCTTGGTGGCGCATTGCCCTCCGAGATGCGTACGGCTGGTCGTGAACGGAGCCTCCATCATCAGTCGGGCTACCAACTGTCATTTTGCCCTGTCCGGTCGAGGCATTTTTTGAAGGCTCGACCGACCTTGCTCTAGAAACATCGCGCGAGGAAGACCCTCCGTCTTCCACTACACGAGTGCGCAGACTGTTGAGGGCGGCAAACCGCCTTCTTCCCGTTGAGTCGTCGATGGTCATAGAGGCATCCAACAGAGCATCTGCGATGGTGTAAGGGCCCTTTTGGGCTGTGTCCGTGTCGAAGGTCGACTGCTGTAGCGGCTCTGCGTCGTCGAAGAAGACCGTCTGTGGAGTAATACCGAGGCTCTTTAGTGACACCACCTCGTTGAGCTTAGCTGGCCCACTGTCCATGGCGTCTCGTGACTTCAGTCTGCTGATCCGCCAGATAAACTCCCGTAGGACGAGAAGCTTGAACTCGTCATCGGGCCCCAGTCCAAGATTCCGCAGCCGCCCAAGCCACAACTCATCCTCGTCATTCCGGTTGACTTTGCTCAGCGTGTCCTTAGACGACCGGCTGCTTATGGTCTTCGGTAGCGATCCGAATGAGAACGAACGAAGTTGCTGCGACAGTTTCCAAAACATGCCTTTATCCGTCTTGAGGGCCCAGACCATGGCCTGTTCAAAGACGGCCCTTGACATCGGCCGCTTCAGGGCGTCCAGCAAGCTGAGCTCTGAGAATTCAGGCACCATACCCGACTTCAAGTATTGTTTGACCAAGGGGTACACGATGCACCTAACGTCAGCCTGGGACAAGAAGCGAGTTGACTCGGAGAGAAACTCCGTGGCAGACTCCCGGATCCATTGGTTCGGATGCATCGTAAATCTCGCGGCGACATCTATCAGCTCCCAGATCTTGGTTTTCGACAGAAGGCCAAGCCGCGCCAGCTGTGCCAAGGAATGAAGAGCCGCTTGTACCACGAACTCCTCAGGGTCGGTGAGGGCTTGGACCATGAGTGGCAACATGAACTCCTCAAGACTGACGCTTCCCACAACACTGGCGATGCTGACGATGGTCTCAAAGAAAGCACACTTCAGCATCCAGTCTCGGTCGTTCAGGTACGTGTTGAGATGGGTCAGCAGGATATCGTTGGCCTCTGCTGGTCCAAAAAAGAGGCAAAGGTCGGGTACAGAGGTCAGGAACGCTCGACGAACAGAGACATCAGGGTCCTCTATAAGTGCTTTCGTGTGCAACTCGAACATCTCATAGAGTTCCCGCTGCGCGTCATCAAACAAGCCATCAAAAACAGCCTCAGCTTCGATCCCCGGTTCAAGCTCGGGATCCGCCACGGTCAAAGTTCTGTCCGCTTTCAGGGTTGCTGCCAGCTCCAGATATCGGGCAGCGGTGGTCGCGAGGCTCCCGAGACATGATGCGTAAGTTGCTCGCACCAGGGGACTCGGTGGCTTGGCAGGCGCGATCAAGGCGCTCTGCAGTCGCGGCAAGATGTACTCGACGAAAATATGTGAGTTAACCGGAGACACCACTCGCACCAAGTGAAGTAGCTGGGCGATTGAACGCAATGCCGCGATCACCACCAAGTCCGACTTGTCGTTAAGAAGCGTAATGAGATACGGCAGCACTCGGTCCAGCTTTGCTTCGTCTGTGATTTTCTCTGAAAAGGCAAGCAGTACGTCGCAGGCTCTGATCTTCGACGCCGCCCTAGCCGTGTTACGGAGGGAAGAGACGATGAGGGTCAGAAAGATGAGAGTCCCATCATCTTCAGGCGGATCAGACGTTCCGGTGACGTACTGGTCGTGATTCGGGATGTTTAAACGGATGGGGAAATGGCCCAGACCCAGCTTTCCGGCCAAAGTTTCGGCTTGGGTCGGACGCTTGTCGCTCTGGTAACCGAGAAAGTAGGATATCTTATCAAAGTCGAGGAAGACACGGTCGATGCGATCGTCCGCTTCCCCCAGATTCCTCGTCGCACCGGAAATGGGGCTGTTCCCAGAAGAAGGATCCGTAATCAACTCCATGTACTGGTGAAGGAAGCTATAGAAGTATTCTGGAAAAACCTTTTTCTTCCAAAAGTCCAGGTACTGCTCTGCAGAGTATCGCCGCTCCGGGTCAAGCTGGATCATGTGCGATATCATGTCGCGCAGGTCCTTGTCTGGGATGCGACTGATCAGCGAGATGGCCGGGTCGTACTCGCCCTTGCGGTACTTGTACAGTTGACTGAGAGTGAAGATTGGGGACTCCAAAAACATCTCGGCAATGACGCAGCCAGTGCTGAAGACATCCATGGCCCACGTGAGCTTCGCGTCCTTGCTGTTGACCTCATCGGCCGCGACGAAGCGTTCGGGCGCCACGTAGCACGTTCGACGGCCGGATGTGTCAAAGTAGTATGAGAAATCACCGGGGTTGTCGTCCGGAAGCAGGATGGGTTTGAAGGGGGCGGAGAAGTCGGAAAGATAGAGCCAGTTCCAGGAAGTTACCAGCGTGTTTTCCGTCTTGATGTCGCCATGGTAGATGTCTCGAGCATGACAGTCGCGCAGGGCGCACAGCAGCTGAAATGCCAGCCACTTTTTTTCGATGTCCTCTAGAAACGGGCGGGTGCTCATTCGGTCGTAGAGGGAGTTATAGAGAAACTGCCGGACCAGGTATCCGTTCGTTTCGGTTTCGACGATGCGGTGGTAGCCCAAGGCGTTGGGCACGTCAGCCAAGGCGCTGCGTTGCTCTGAGAAACGTCAGTCAATAGTCTTGCCTTCTGTATACATCAGAAGAAACCCACCCTCTATGTCGCGCTTGTACTTCTCCAGAGGCATCGGGGTGTAAGGCTTGACCAGCACCTTGACCAGGGCGACTCCATCGTGATGCCGCGCGCGGATGCTCTTCATAAAGCGCGCATTCCCAATGCTCTTCTCGTACACGAGATCAGAAAGCTCGGGTACGTCGATGCCCGCAGAACCCACAGAGGGCGTCGCCAGAGAGAATCCTTGGCCCATGGCGGGCAGCGATGGCTCGGTCTGGAGGATAAGGAACCTATGCGATTACTTGGTCGGCACAGTGGGGAGCTGTCATGTTGGAGGTGCTAGGTGGTTGACAGAAGTGATCCTTCGACTACCTCGGTAGGATACGCAGGTTTGCGTGTGGCAGGAGAACGCGGATGTCTCGAGCGTGGCTAAATATTCCTAGTAAAGATGCTAGGCAGTTGCGATCACGAGTTGCGATTAGGTCACCGTCCCCAAGGTCAAGCAAGGTACCGCTGCGGTATGCAGCTAAGGCCGACCCGTCTCCGACAGGGCCCAAGGGAGAACCGCGGGGACAACAGCGGCCCGTGTTACCTCTTCCACCCTTGTCAGGTTCGAGCAATCGCTGGAGGTCACTGCCAGTTTTACGTGCACCTATCCGTACGTTTCATGCACAATCAATGAATGTGTCTTACAATCCAATCCAGCAACAATAATTCCTACTCTATCCGCAAGAAAACTGAAACTTGCCAAAACAGCTTCCGTTTTTGAATTCTATCACCAAGCCCTCAACTCAAGGTAGCCTAATCCGGTGAAAGTCGTTCGAACACATTGGCATCTACATGTATGCATTCAAATAAGTATTGCACAGCAAGCCAACCCTCACTCATAAGCAAAGCACAAAACAAAACAGTCTAGTTGCAATTTTGCGACATCCGGTTAAATGTGTGGCAAAGGTGTGAGTTCTTGCTGATGACTGAAAAAAGCGGCACATCCGCTGCTCAAGTGTGTCATATTGATCAAATATTCGACCAGTATGTAAATAATCTTGCCGCTGCATGAGTCGTCAAGTTATACTGCTTAGTGCGGCATAAGTCCAGGTTCTTTTCTTGCCGGTCAAACAAACAATCGTGGGTTGAGCAACCTAGTGTTGGTTGGGTCTTGTTGATCCCGGTCTGCCCGCGAACGGCCTCCAACTTCACAAGAACAACAGGCTGTCTCGGTATCCCATCCATAAACCAAAACTACATCCCACCAAGTCAAGTGGATCCATCGCACAAGGAACGTCCACAGCAAGATAGTTCCTCGCATTTATACCAGAATAGCCCAGCGGAACCTCAAAGGCGAAACCCCCTTTCCATTCGCTTCGCCGCCCACATATCCATCTCAAAACCACCACCAACCATTGCAACAGTCCTGACTGTTTTTGAAAGCGACGAGAGTGGTTCATCTGAAGAGTCCCTTAAGCCCTCTTCTCCGTTGCCCAAGTGACAGATCCGACTTTCCAAGGGTCACCTTCCAAAACCCAACCCCCCCCCCCCCAAAAAAAACCAGAACGTCCAGCTCCTCTCGCCGCCTCACCGCTCAATCTCACACGCGCCGCCCCTTGCTGTGTGATCGTTCTTGTGCCATCTATTTTCGAAGTTAACGCTTGGATCAGGGACCCCCACGGCTAAGCAAAAGCTGAATTAAGCTGACCATGCGTACATGACCCTGAAGGTTTCAGCCCCCAGAGGCGGGTCAAACCAAACAGTGTAGAAACGGCGGCATATGAAAGTCGTCAGGTCAGCGATGGAGACTTGTTTGTGCTGTGCTGGTTTAGAAAACTCTCTTTAATATTTGGGCTAGGTAGAAATTGAGTGGCTGCCCAGTGGCATAGGTAGGTACACCAAGTGATGTTGTCTTGCCCAAGTGTAAAATCAGAGGATTCGAGCCGCGAGGTCGGTGACGAGAATGTCTGCGGACCTTCCGAAATTTGCAACGTCCTCTCTGGAGCGGTCCCGCCCCTCTGTTTCCGGTCGGTCCTCGCCCCTTTTCTGATCCCAACTTTACCTTGGCCAACCGGTGGGCAGGAGCAAGACACGCTCAGCTATTCCACCACAAGAGTTCGTCATTAGGTAAAATTGCAGAGGCCCTCCCCGACCGCTTGCTCTCCAAACACCAGCATATCGTCACCGCACCCTGGGTATATAAGTCGAATAGTCGAATTGAAGGGGGAGGGCACAGTGCGTGCGTTGTCATCATAAATTAGGATCGCGTATCGTCATCTCGTCAAAGCGACTCGCATCGGGTGCTGAAGTTCGTCGTCCGTCAAGCCTCCGTGCCGTCATCATGATCCGAGGCGATTCCGCGTTGAAGAAAGAAACTTCCGTCTAGGACCGGGAATATCATGCGCGTGTCGTCGGCAAAGTGTAATATCTCGTGTCTAAGTGCAAAACAGAAAGCCCAGAGTTGGCTGGACTGCCGCTCATGAAGTCGAATTGCACGACTCATTAAGAGTTACTGGCCGGGCTTTTGCATAAGGAAGTTGATCGTCTTTGAGATGCTGAAGTCAATGCTGGCTCAATGTCCGAACGCCGTAGCCAATGCTGAAAACACAGCTGTTGTCGTCATGATGTATACAAAACTCATCAAGATCTGTGCTCATCTCATGAGAATGAGGGATGGCCTTGGTGGGCGCTGGAGCCTTCTGTCGAGAGGTCGCCATCGATAGTCTTCCGCCAGTGTTCTGGCAAGCAAACACAAACAAGAGGGAAGGCTTTGATTTCGCCGCTGACGGGCGGTGAAGGGTCTTGCCGGCCAGATGTGTTGGAAACGCCACTGTCTCGTTGGGCTTGTCGGCGAGCTTCCCCCTCGTTGGCGTGCTCGTCCATCAGAACACCCGTCGCCCAGCCGTCGTCCCAGATTCCGACCACCTTAAGCATGTCACCGCGTTCGAGAGCGAACTCGTCCGGCGCGCGCGGATGGTAAGCCCACAAGGTAGCGACTCTATCGCCCGGATGGATGTCATCTTGAGAGTAGTAATCCTTGAAAAAAGGCAGTTGCTCTGACTGTTGGCTAGCCATGCCTTGCGGGGACGACATTCCAGCGCTCGTTGGCGACTGAGGATCAGCGAGGACCGAGGTGCTTGACAAGGAACCTGTCCTCCTGATGTTAGTTGGAGGGGGCCGTAGCACGCCAGCCCTGGTTTCCGACTCGGGGCTGTCTCCAAACTCGGACGAAGACGGGTCGTCGCCTCTTCTTCTGCCAGTCATGTAGCCTGCTGCACCTCCGATAGCGGCCGCCGCTGCGAGAGGCCCGCTGCTGCAACTGGGAGGGGCCGGGGCAGGATCCGATGCACTCTCCAAAGCCGACATGCGGGCGATGCGGCCGCCGGGCAAAACTTCATATCCACTCGTAGTCTGGACCGGTGAGATTTTTGCGGTAGATGGCCCTTGCCTAGAGGGTGACGGTTGGTTGAAAATGCTACCGCTCTGGCTTCCGCGCCTTCGTCTTCTAGCAAGTAGGATGCATGCATAGATGAGTCCGGCGAGCAGCAGCGCGCCAGCCACGCTGCCAATCACGATCCCGGCAATCGCACCGCCAGACAGTCCTGCGGCCGCAGCTGCAGCTGCCGTACTCGAGGGCGTCGGTGTTGCTGTCGCTGTCGGAGGCGCGAACGTCATGGTAGGGAAGATGGAAGGTAAAGTGACACCGGCGCATCGTTCGTCGATATTCGAGTTGTAACAGCAGGTGTCGGTCGAGTTAATACCGCCAGATGCGCAGTAGGAGCACAGTCCCACAGTGCTATTACCGTAGCCACAGTTGTCGCGCTCATTGGCGATGCCCTGGATGCAGTTTGAAGACGACAAGGAGTCGGCGGGAAGAGCGCAGTTTGTGAAGTCGGCCCTGATCTGATTCATGAGGTTGCTGCCTGGATTACCACAGAGACTGCTGTCCGAAGTGAGCAGTGCCTCGCTCTGTGCGAATTCGGCCTGTGAGGATCATCAGCAAGAGATCGCATCGACATGAGCAAGAATTGCACCACTAACGCATGTGTCCGCGCAAACCGGCCGCGAGTTCGCCGCAGTCAGGTTGCACGTGTCTATCGAGTTTTGGACGATGGCGTTACAGATGACTGTGGTGGTGAAACGGGCATACAGCTCATCCGGTTGAGTAAGATTAACGCTGCTGCAACCAAGCAATGTTTGATATCTGATGAAGCGTGAGTAAATAGCGGAAGCCATTAAAACGGGTCCTACTAACTTCTCTCGCACGTAGGTTGTGTCAATATATGACAGCATCTGCTGGTCGAATGTTTCCCTATTCGAAACAAACTGTAAAAAGGGGCTGACGAAGCTAGTCAGCAAACGCTATGGGGGAGAGTAATTGCTATCGACCTACAAAATTCCTGCAACGAAACCTGTCGTCGAAACGGAAGCCGACTGAAAAGCAGAGCAGGTGGTTGAGCCCTGGAGCGAGACACAGTTTGACTGTGCCGTAACAAGTGCTGAACTGGACAGCGCTGAGAGTAGCGCTATCCTCGCCGTTGCGCCCATGCTTTGTCTTCCGGTTGTGCGGTTTCCCTTCAGAGTGGTTGGGGAAGTCATCATCAAGTGGTGAGTGGCCCCAAACTTATGAGGTGTCGAGCAAAAGTTGGTCACCGAGAGAGAATCTAGTTCATGACTGTCTTCCCGAGATCTTGCTGCTCGTGGTCTAGTCAGCTGGCTTCTTCTCTAGTCGACTCCAACGGGTTTTGTCGCAGATGTAGGCCGACGATAGTAAAGAGCGCTCCGAGTGATGTTTGGCGGGTAATGGTCGTAACCCAAAAAAAAAAGGTGTGGGTTCCTAGGCGTCTGTTTGATGTATGAGAGAGGCGGGATCGATAACAATCGAAGTGTTTTGAAACAGGACACAGAAGACTCGGGTGTGGGTGTGCAGACGATTGACATCAATCGAGGGAACGACAACAGGCGGGTACCGGGAAGGAAGTTGGCGAACACTCGGGTGCCCGGGTCGCGATTGACGAGTTGGCAGAATGTACGAAAGGTCTTTGGAAGGCAAGCTCAGCGCATTGCAGGAAGGAGGTCGACTGTGGTTCGGACTCGGCTCTCGGAGGTTGAATACCGAAAAGGGCGCTCGGAAAACAGTACACACAGACTAGGTAGAATGGAATGAGAAACTGAACGAGAGTAAGTGGCTGTGATGCATCAGAATTGGCGATGTTCGGACGGGAATACAATTAAGAGGATGCAGTCAGCATTCGAGGTGTAGGATAAGTCGACGTGTTACAGTCTGTGCTCGTTCGAGACGAGTGAAGAAGGGAAAAGGCGGCGATGATGATGATGATGATGATTATGTTGATGATGGTGGTGGTGGTGTTGCGTTTGTTTGGCGGGACGATGTTGTTGGCAACCACGCACTGGTACAAACACACACAACACTCACGCGCGGGAGAGAAAGGGAAAAGGTATTGGACCAGAGGAGGTACGGGAGGACCTTGGGAAAATAGGGAAAAATTGGAGGCAGCGAGCGACCAACGGCGGACAACAGAAAAGGACGGACAGGACATGGGCACAGCCTATCAACAAGGTACCTGGACCGGGACCGGACCTACACGTAGACCTTGGACCTTACGGCACGCGGCGGGAAGGGGCGACCAGGAGGTGTGGACCTTTTCTTTCTTCTCCGACAAGGATGGAAGTTCCTTTTGGAAGGGGACCAGACATGGGGCTGGGAAGCCTCGCTGGAGTCAGGTGGCAGGCGAGGTTGGGGGCCTGCCTTCTTTAGGAATTCGGGAAGAAAAAGGAAAGAGCGCGTAGCAACAACTGGATAGCGACGCGCGAGCACCTGCACCGCACGACCTTTCTTCCCAAAGAGAATTGAGAAATAGAGGAAGGTCGGTCGGCTGTGGACGTTGCGAGTGGCTGCACCGAGGAAGGCGCCAGTTCAGTCCGGTCCGTGTTTGCATGGTAAGGCGCCAAGCAGTCCGTACCTTTCGATACTGCTTTTGGAAGGAAATATACCTGTAGTACCTGTCTAGGTAGGAACAATCAGCGCTACAGAGTACTAGTCGCGCAATGGCATCCAGGTAGAAAGAAAGCTGAGGTTCCCACAGAGAGGTACGCACATTTCCGGAGGAACGGGTGAGACGTACACGTATCTGACCCTTGTACCCGGGTACCTACCTACCTGACGACACTAGTACTGACTACCCCTGCCCACACGAGGGAGCAACGGTCGCCGGAATCGTCAGAAATAGGAAAGGCTCCCTTGACCATTCAAGATTGGCAGAGCAGGGGAGCAGCTGCGAGGCGGTAGAGGAGCAGGGTCACACCCTGGTTGGCCATGAATCAAACTCGCAGACGACAGTCAACATAATCACAGGTGCCTGCTCCGTAACTCCTCCGTATACCAAGGTGTTACAGCAGACAGTATCCGTAACTGCTGGTAAGTTTGTGGTTAAAAGGGTGTTTTTTTTTCGCTGATGACTCAGGCCGTCAGTTGGGGCCCATAAAGGTCAAGCGTAACTCCTCCCTATACGAATACTTCTTCTTCCATTTACGTTTGCATGAACCGCCTTCATCATACTATGTAGTTGCTGTACGCATAGACTGCCCAGAGCCCCCTTTCGACCATGGCTTCAACTACGCAATAGGGCTGCTGTCTTTCAGCAACATTGCCTCTTGAAGATTTTCCCCGAGTGCCGTTCCCGAACATCTGGGATATCAGCACGCCGTAGCGCCGGCAAGCCCTCCCTTCTCGTCCGTGCCGTACCGTTTTCTTCATCTCATTCATACATTTACATCCATATCCATACCCGCCTTTGTTCCCTTGGAGTCGCCTGCTCTTGAACCTCTCTCTCTCTTCTCATCTGTTCCTTTTCCGCTTCCCTGCTTATGGATACACGATCCCACATTGTGCCCGCTGCGTCGCGGTATGGGATGCCGATGGGCGCCTATATTTTCTCGACAAATCCAAACATGTATTTCGACAGTGGCGTGGCAGAGGGATGGTGCATGCTGGCTCTTGGGGTCTACCAGGTCAGTGCGAAAATGGGGGATAATCAATGTGAAAAGGACCAAGCAAGTGTCCGTTTCCTTTCTATCTGCTGCTGATCAAACCCAAGCAACTTCCTTGCACCAATTCGTGTCTCTGTCATCCCATCTTGAACAATGGTGCAGACAACCTTCTGCCATCCCTTTTGCTTTTCATGGCACCCTGCCCGCACGGCAGTCTCCGTCCGACTTTGCGGGCGGTCTTTCGTTTCTGTTTTCTGTTCCAGCGCTAGCCCGCCAGGCAGATGTTACTACGTATGTGAACGTTCCCATTCGGCACCGTTAGCAGGTGTTGACAGCATGTCTCATGTCTCCTGTTTCAACCCGCCGACCAGGTCACACAGCAGCCGCCTCCACGCTGACACAAACACCTTGAAGAATCCCACATTGGAGAACGCAAGCGCCGACCAAATCTTGGGGCTCATCCATTCATTCACAACCCGGGCGCTCGACTCTTACCACGGTCCACTCAACGGTCGGGTACCATGCCGAGCGCCTCGTAGGTTGGTCGGCGTGCTGTGCTCCTGCTCCTGCTCAAGCTGCTGCTCCATGACGGTGAGAAATAGCAGTGCGTCTGCAGATGACGAGACAATCGGGGAGTCGACTTCATATGTATCACGGATGGGTTGCGGTGTGGCTTGCGCAGGTCCGAATCCCGGCAGGGTCGTACTGCAGTTGCCGGCACAGGACCACACCACACTGCACAAGACGGGCAGCAGTGGCGTGGTAGCACCCATGATATAGTCAACCGAGCCGAGCTGTCAAGTCATGGCCCATGAGTCCCCAAGCGGAGAGTATACCTGTATACGGAGTGCTCCGTACAGAGTGCCGAATGGACTCGAGGCACAAGAAGCAGGGGTGCTTGGCAAAGCGAAGCAAGAGGCGAAATTACTACAACTTCCCCCATGTCTCGTGTCCCAAGAGCTCAGCACCGCTTCAGTGTTGGAGCAGGGGTTGTGATAAAACTGGAGAAAGGTCCCGCACAAGCACCAGCAGGCGTTTGCGAGATGAGAGGTGGCCCCAGCGCTGATTGTACTCCGTACCCTGCTAGGCACGGACAAGGCCTGGCCGCTGCGTCGGATCATTCCCCAAGGATGAACACCACCACCGTTTGGACGATCTGCCCAATCACAGCAGGCCACCACTCGTGCCATCAGATCTCTTCTAGTTCGTATTACTGAGCTTGGTTTACTGTTCAATCGACGGCCGACCTGTTCTACATATATATTTCAACCGTGCGACACGAATTGTTTTTCAAAGAGTCATTATTTCAATATTTGCCGGCGCTTTCTGACACCTCTCCACTTTCATCGGCCGTCTTGGATTCCGTCGTACTGCCCGTGCATCTCACCGCCTGGGAATCAATACTGTCCATAGACTGCAGCACGTCATGCTGTGATAATCATGCACATTTCTCCCTACCAGACATACTAATAATACTACTCACTTCCGACTTGTTGGGTGCTTAAGACAGCTTGCTCTTATGGATCGAGACTCGCGCCTCTTGTCGCACATGCTATTGGCGAACGATGAGGTATTAATTCTCATCGAGATACCTATAATGAATGACTTGACCTCAAGAACTTCCAACCGGATTCAATATTGGAACGAATAGCAATGCTTCTTGGCTTCGTTCTCCGACTACCTCAACATGCGCAATGTATCTCTGACGTCTTGTGGCGGCTAACCTTCCTGCACGAGTTGGTCCAAAATAAAAAAAACCAGTTACTTCATGATCACGGTCACCCTCCCCGGGAACGCTCAGAGTATCCTGACAGTGACTGCTTACATGAGGCAGCTTAGGCATTATTTGATACTGCATGAGGTTGACATGATGTAAATTTCCCCGCCTATCCACGTTATGGCATGGTGTTCTTGGGCAAGCAACGAGACAAGGTCTTACTTCAATGTATCAAGTGGGGTTTTGCTGCCAACGAGAAAAAAGTCCTCCTCAAGCTGCCGTGCCCACCCACCTTTCGCGCAAGTCGTTACTTAAAATGACAGGCCTCATAGTCGTCATCATGTAGCAGCTCTCAGCCAAACAAAACCAACTCTATCCTTAAGTCGACAGTCGCGTGGATGTTTACAGCATAGTCTGGAGCTCGTAAAGATCTGTTCATCGCAAGTAGTGCCATCACACCCGGGAGACCTATTTGCACGCCTTATCGACAATTGTAAACCGTCCATAGCCTTCCTGGAATGCTAGGAATGTCTTCCTAAATTGGCTGATCGTTTTTACATGACGGAAACTGTGTGACTACGACAAATTCGGTCAGTCAGGGCGCCGCAAGGCAGTAACAGTTATTTCAGTTATTTCCGCAGCAACAAGACGCATTTCACGCCCGTCAGGTGCTCCTACTTTGGCACCTTTGTCACAACCAAGAGCTTGACTTTCATGCCTATATACTACATATGTCTCTCAAGTTCGCCACGAGAGGAACGAGGTTCGATCTGGTTGTCGGACTTGTGTGTCAAATGTGTGTCTTTCCACATAGCCATCCTGTTCGTACACTAAGTCAGTCTCTACATGGTTTCGATCCGTCTTTGTGTGAGGTTGAGACACTGGCGCCATGCCACTCGACTGCGAGCGTGGACCACAGCACCTGAGCGTGCATATTACCGGTGAGTCTGCGACGGATCTGCCTCACCACTGCCCCTCTATCGTTGTTGATGCGGAGGGCTAGCGTTGCCGGCATCTAGTGGCTTTCCTCTCGGACAATGAAGATGGGCGCGGCAAGTCTAGGCTCGGTCGCTTCCATTCTCATCCCCGCGACGCCCCATGCAGGTTGTACTTCTCACCCAACAAAGCCCAACAAAGGATCATCGACTTGAGACCGTTGCTCGCCACACCACTGCACACAACGGCCTTTTAGGGACCAGATCGACTCCTCAAGTACCGTGTACAAGTCCCGCTGTCATCAAGAACGAAACAAAGGTCCGCTTTAGGATGAAGTTGAGAAACGGTCTGTGGCACTTACGATATGGAGCGACGGCTTAGAAAAACTTTGGGAGAAAATCACTCAGAACGACCGCGCCGACGAGTTGTTGTTTATGCGGTGAAATGGCAGTGTAACATCAAGAGCCAAGAAGAGTTAAGGGTACTAAAGTCGGTACTACCTAGCAGCCAGGAATATACCCAAAAGTATCACAGGAAAACGGCAAGCCCACGCGAGTGGAATGCACTCGCACAACCCAGCCTCGGATCTTTCGTTAAGGGAAAGATTTCCTGCTGTCAGTTAGTTACCTAAAACGACACCGGCTGCATTCCTTCCGACTTTGAAGCGATTTGATCAATCGACTACCTATCAGTCTTTAGATACACTCGACGGAACTACTCACAACGTCGTAAGAGAACCCAATACCAATTCCTACCTGGCCGAACTTTGAAGATAAGGAACTTATCTCCGCTAAGCTCCGGAAGTCATGCTATCGAGCTTGCCAATGCAAGTTTATAGGTCTGCAGCTTTCCGATGGGGATGAGATAAGCAAGTGAGATCCCGGACCTAGGTGGTTCTTGGACTGCAACGCCGGCAGCTCGGTGGTGGTAGTTGTTGATAATGATATTAATGATGTGAAGGTTTCGGAACTTCCAGACTCACATGTTCGTTGGGGGCACTGTCTATGCTTATCTCGAACCAGGCGAAAATCCGGATAACCCATCGACAAGAACATCGAACGCAGAACCAACTCAGCAGCTCAAGACTTCGGCTCAGCGGTGGGTTGGAAGCCACCGACAAGTATGGATCGTCATGTCGGCTGCCAATCACAAACCATCATCACTTCATATACACCCAGGCTCCCGTAGAACTGGTTGACGGTCTATAGATAACATATCACGCCTTTGCCAAGGCTAAGGGGGGAAATTTGAAGAAACCCTTTACTGGGCCGTGTTCATAAGGCGAATTCGAGCATGCGGAATGAGTGGACCTATGTTTGATGAGTGAGGAACGCACAGCATTCACCTGAATTCAACAAATGTCAAACACTGGTAACCGATTGACACTCTTCCGACTCCTCTAACATTGTGCATTATGAGCACCGCACCGAATAGGACTGCCCGACGTCTAGACATAGTTCCCCTTGGCGACGAAAACTGCGGATCGAGGCCCCGGCACAAGACGGCCAAGGCCCGTGGGTTCGTCTTCCTCCGCCATCCACTTTTGCTCTCGCGGATCAGCGACCAACTGCGCACGTCCTGGAGGATGCGGACTACCGACGTCGAACGTCCCAGGAGGGCTAGGCAAAGCCGATGGGAAACATGTTTCTGCAGCGCAACCCGCCGCGTGACGACTCTCTCCCTTGAGACTGTCTCGCGCCTCGCGGCTTGCTTATCCCCTCGCCTTGCGGATTCGAGCCTGCAGAGGTCTTGCATGTCGCATATCGTAAACTGCCACACGGCTGCGTGCCCACCATGCCCGCGGACTGGGATCACTCGCTGACTTCGTGGAATATGTGCGACTTAACTGTCATTTGAACGTGGCGTCTCAGTCGGGCAGTCTCTGTGAGAACGCTGGAGGATACAAAGACAAAAGCGTCGGAGCTTTGGAAAGGCAATGTCCTGTCATCTTGACTGGACTCTTTCACAACGTCGTTCCATCCTTGAGATGAACGTCCAGCCTTCGAGAACACCACGAAGGACAAATCCCAGCTGGAAAAGCCCCTCCCGCTTTCTAGTTCTCCTCTTAGCTGTCGCCTCTTGCCATGGGCTTGAAACCACGGCTCGTCCGTTCCTCTCGCCCAACTCTCAGTCTGTGCCGAGATATCCAGAGACCAACGCACCCTTCGCCGACGCTAGCGAAAAGCAACGATGCTCGGACGAACAAGTTCCCACGCCCGCGATGATAAGGGTTGCAGCCCCCCCCCCCGTCATCGCCGGTTCCCCAAGACCCCCGGGCAGAAGGATGGAAGTGTCGATTGCTTGTGACCTCTGTTGCTCGATGTCTCCCAGCATGAGCATGAGTGCCGTCTGCCAAGAGTCCAGATCCTGCCTCCTCGGATTGTAGCTGCCCGTCCCCTTCTGCCTCCCCGCCTATACCTCATCGCGGCCGCGCCGCTTGGCCTTGTCGCAGCGTCACGCCCGCCATCAGCTCCGACATCTGTTACTCATCAGAATGGTGACGGTTGTGCCCATTGGGGACCCAGTTCGTGAATCCCCTTGCCCCCCTTCCGTCCCCTTCCCTCTCAAATCCTGTTGCTAACATCACCGCCTCTCTTAGCTGTCACCGTACGGTTATGGGCCTCCTTATCCGCCGCAGGTGGCCGTCCTGGGCCTCATCCCGACGGTTCGCGTTGATGTGCCGCTCTGCATCGTCCTCATCGTCTTCTTCTTCGCCGGCGCCGCCGTCAACCTGGCCATCTTCGTTCGCAACAAGGCCCGTGGCCACAAGTTCCTCTTCTCGAGCGTCCTCGTCGGCTTCTGCTTGACGCGCATCATCGCCCTGTCCTTGCGCATCGCCTGGGCCACCCAGCCTTGGAACATCAGGCTCAACATCGCCGCCTCCATCTTCGCCGCCGCCGGCGTCGTTTTCTTGTTCACCCTCAACCTCTTCTTAACCCATCGCCTCATCTGCGGCCTCCATCCTAACATTGGCTGGCTCCCTGCCGTCGGTTACTTCTTCCTCTTCTGCTACTTCCTCATCCTCGTCTGCCTCATCTCCGCCGTCACCGCCCTCACCGTTAGCTTCTACACCCTCGTGCAAAAACAGCTCCACGACTGCCGCCTCGTTCAGCTCTTCACCTCCACCACCTTGGCCCTCCTCGCGTTCTTCCCCATCCCCATCCTCCTCTGCGCCGCCTTCTACCCGGGCCTCCGCCGCCCAGAACCCTTCGGATACGGCTCCCTCACCACCAAGCTTATCATCGTCCTCGCCACCGCCACCCTCCTCACTATCGGCGCTGCCTACCGCTGCGCTGTGAACTACGCCGTGCGCCCCGCCTGGGCACCGGGGTGGTGGCATCACAAGGCCTGCTACTACATCTTCAACTACGACCTCGAGATCGTCGTCATCTTTGTTTACGCCCTCATGCGCTTCGATCTCCGCTTCCACATACCCGACGGAGCCCGCAAGCCCGGTGACTACCTCAAGGGCCAGCACGCCTACAAGCGCGTCAGCAGCCTCGCCTTCCGCGCGAGCCTCGACGAGAGGCTCACGGTCGCCGTCGACGGCCGCAGACGACGCGCCTCGTCCCGCACGGAATACTTCACGCCCAGCGGCAACCTGGCTCGCAGGGACTATATTCGAAGGAGCCACCTGCCTCGGACGGAATACTTCTCGCCGACCAGCTACCTGACCGGCGGCGGGAGCGTCAGTCGCTCCTCGCGGAGTAGTCGCTCTGAAGAGATTAGCAACGAGATTAATGGGGGGAGGGATGTCAGGGAAACCAGGGAGGTATTCCGGGAGCGTGTATACGAAAAGAAGTCAAGGGGTAGGCCACCTCGGAGACGGTCGAGCAGGGAGAGGAAACGGAGCCATGAGCGTCGCCACCGTCGTCGCAGGTGATGAGAGGTGGAAGAGCAATGTCTGACAACCGTGGCGCACAATCGAGGTTGGAATAACCTCAAGGTGATATGGTCTTTCGCCATAGCCACAGACAGGGATAAAATGCCGCCGAGTAATAGCACGACGATTGCTTACCGTGGAATAATATGCCAGCACCCAGATCAAGGGAATTAAAACATCAGCTTGTCATTAGTATCGACACCTTTTCTGTTGCCGGCGGTCTATGATGAGTATCTAACACGATGACGGAGCAAAGAGTTCAGGATATCACCAGGGCGCCCCGTTGGGTGAGGGGCTCGCGCTCCTATTCGAGCTGCCTGGGCCGTTCTGCCTTTCTCTATCATAGCGCTCAACGCAAAATCTCTCTTTCTTGGGAGTGCATCGGTTCTCTTGGCTGTGGCGGTAATCTGACAAGATTAGACCCCCCCCCCCAAGCGCCAATGCAAGTTGAGCATGTGCGTCCCCTGTATCTTTCGCATCTTGTCCACGAGTAGCATCCAGAATGCTCCGGAGTAGGCAGTTGGGGTATCGGATGGGTGGATCAGAGGAAGTAGTCGGGTGTGCGTCTTGAGACCATTGGCTCGCCGGCTCTCGGGCAAGGATCGAATTGCAGGCTAGGTCTGGTCAGTTTACTCCTCTCGAAACAAACAGCGCATAGGTCATTTTTAGAGACTTACAAGGTGTACTTGAGATGTTCATCGATTTCCATAATCGCCGCCTGGTTACCGCATCTGTAGCAGTAGTTGGGTGCTGGTCAAGTCAGTCTTGGTTGGCCACATCGCCGTATTTTAAAAGCAGCGAGCTCACCAGAGAAGATGGTCACGACGTTTCTGTCTTGCGACCAGTTGTAGCCCTCCATCACAAGCTGATGGGCACGCGCAATAAGCGTTAGACCGTTGTTGTGGTTGAAGGCTTCGGAGATGTCTTGGCCGAAAGTGTAGCCAGCGCCACGGGGCGAGATTCCCCAGCCGCAGCGGTCATCGGGGTCGGACCAGAGCAGGTCACACATGGGACCCTCGTGAGGCACCTCCTGGATTCTGTCAAGGGCCCTGATATTGTCAAGAGTGTCGATACTGGGGGACAGGCCGCCGTGCAAGCAGAAAATCTGGTTGTCGATGAGGGCGGTAAGAGGGAGATAGTCGAAGAGATCGGTGAAATACTTCCACACGTTGGCGTTACCGTATTTCCGGAGGCACTCGTCGTAGAAGCCGTAGACTTGGGTGATCTGGCGGGACTCGTGGTTGCCGCGGAGGATGGTGATGCGCTGTGGGTATCGAATCTTAAGGGCGACGAGGAGAGTCACAGTCTCGACGGAATAGTAGCCTCGGTCGACGTAGTCACCTGGTTGGGGAGTGAGCGCCTGGCCGCAAGATTGCAAGGCTATCGAAAGGACAACGTACCCATGAAGAGATAGTTGGTATCGGGGTTGGGCCCGCCAATCTTGAACAACTCCATAAGATCGTGAAATTGGCCGTGGATATCACCGCACACTGTCACCGGGCATTTCTGAAAGAAGGGGGTCAGCTCGAATTGCTTGCCCTGCGACCGGGGAGACATACGACTGGTTGCACGTTGGACTCGTCCTGCAAGACTTCCCGCGCCTATTGATGGATGTTAGAAACCGTTCCTGGGGGTCACGCGAGTGAGGGGTGGTCAAGGATGAGGGGAGACGACAAAGACGAATGGCGGATGACCGACGGCTGGTGGACGCGCATCGTGGTCCCCATCATCGACCGAGAACAAATGGACTGACCTTCTCGCAAAGTCTTTGAACGTCGGCCTCGACAAGCTGCTTGCAGCTCATGAGGCTCTCGATCCAGCCGTCTAGGGTCGGGATCGTGGTGGGCTCAAGGTTCTGGGCGGAGGGCAGATCGGCGGGGACACGGCCAACATCCTCCATGTTCGTATCCATGCTGAAAGTCGTCTAAGGAATTGAAAAGGTTGGTTTGGAGATTGAGTACCCGATCGCAAATGACGGCGGGGTAAAGTGCTAAGAGAGACAGCGTCGGCGTGGTAGTGGTCGTCGTCGAGGTTGGTGAGGATGACGTTGTTTTCAGCAGCCGGTCGCGGTATTCAGATTAGCACAGCACCTCAATCCTAGCGTGGGGCTGGCGGCGAATCGTCAAAGGCGGTCAGAGCTTCGTCAGGGGCCAGACGGAAGGGAGGATTGCGATCGAGTATTCGGCGGCAGGGGGAGCAACACGACGTGGGAAGCGTTCGCGCAAGAGTGTGGGGTGGAGCGGGATTATGTTCTGTGATGCTGGTGGATGGTTGAGAAGAGCGTCGATGTCAGGGCGCTGGGCGTGGTACGTGTGTGCGTGGTGCTTTCTATGGTCTGCTTTGCTCAGCTGGTTGCAGTCGCCAGACAAGACCGGGGCAGGAGCGAGGAGGGACACCTGAGTGGGACGGCAGTCTGGAGGACATTGGACTGGATTGGAGTACTCGCTTAAATGGATACTTACCTACTGCATCAGAACCTCCACTTACTGCATCGACCCCGACACAACGGTACACACATTAAGTTATTAAGGAAGGATAGGTCGTGCGGATGGATACCTCTCTCCTTCACACAGACTTCGTAAGCCCTGAATTGTTTGCACTTCGTCGACTACCAAGTCTTTCAGTCAACTGGTTTAATGTTTTCTTTGGTTTGTGTTCCCAAATCGATGCGAGTCAATAGCTCCCGCGATTACCATCTCCTCAATCAACAAACGCTGTTGCAGGCAAAGTAAATAATGCCAGTTTAGGGGCGTCGAGCCAATCCCCAGATCCAAAAATGCTCCGGCACATGCCGGTCGGTGACCGTAGCACATCCGCCACTCGGCCTGCTAATGTCTCGGTATCATTTGCTCCTGTCTTGTCACCAAAAAGAGCCCGCAGTCTTCAGCCCGTCAGTCATTCCCATTACCGTCACTGTCATCCTCACTACCGTCGATGGGTCCGTCTTTATCATGGATCATCCACGTGTTCCAACGACTGATAGGCATTCTAACATTTCCGTCTACGACAATCCCAGACCAACAGGACTGGCGACTCCCGATGGCTGCTCCAAGTCCCGTCCGACGAGGGTGCGGAAATCTAGCTGCACCTCGTTCAACATCTTTGCGTGCTCGTGAGCACGCTCCATACAGTCGTTCCACACCTTACCGCCGCGCTCAGTGCCGCTGAGCTGACGGGCGAGGATGGCATTGAAGGCTTCTACTTCTTCCTTGGCCCATTTGACGCAGGCGCTCATCATCGGCGGGGGGAAGCATGAGTGAAAACAGCTCACAGTGTTGCGGATGAGCGAAAAGTAAACAAACGACACCTCCCAGATATACAGGTGCAAGTCGCCCTGGAAGATGCATTGTCTGGAAGAAAGTTCAGTAATTGGTCATGAACATGCTGCCCAACCTTTCGACTTACCTCGACCTCTTCTGGATAATATCGTGCCTCGCGAGCAGATACGCCTCGCGGGCTCTGTCCTCGTAGCCCAGTCTTGCCAACCAGCTAATGTTGCGTTTGTTCTTTGTGGGCGCAGTGTGCGTTGTCTCCAGCTCGCGAATAATCATGCCCGCCAGCTTCGCGCATCGCTCTCCGACCTTGAAGCTGATGAAGTCCTGCGCCACCGCGTTATTCTTCAAGCCTCGGGCAAGGTTTTTGAGCTTCTCAACGCGGCCAACAGCCGGCTCGAAGCTCTGTAGTGCAATGTCGATATCCAGCTCATCCATCTGGCTCTCCACCCATCGCAGGTTCTGCTGCTTCCCATCCACCTCGATGAGCATATCCTTGATGTCGGATAGCGTCTCCAACAGCTCTGTCTTTTGAAGCAGACCAGGGTCCCGGGATGCAAAGTAGTTGATCGTCTCCTTGGCCTTGTTGGTGGCCTCCAGCTCCGACTGTCTCTCCTTGCGGAGCTCCTCTACCGCCTTGCGAATGTTCAGAAGCAGACTGTTCTTCTCCGTATCCTCGGGCTTCTCGGTTCGGTAGATGACGGATTCCTGGCCGACGCCTCTAACCATGATGGCATCCGCTAGCTTGTTCCTCGTCGTAGTGTTATCGCTCGACCCTGCCATGTCCACCACCTCGATATCAAGCAGTGGCCAGCACCTATCGGCAACCAACTTAACGAGAGGGCCCTGAGCCTCACGCGGAGGCACATCCGCCTTTCTCTTCTTGCGAGAAGCAATGAGGAGGTGGTCGCTCAGGAGGAATATCTGCATCGCTCGGCGGGATTTGTAAGTGGCGTTATCCAACTCGATCCATGCGCCAGCATTCTGGATGACATGACGGCGAGCAGAGTTGGGCAAAAACTTCTGGGATCCCTCGACATTCTTGTACAGGGCTTGCATCTGCGAGTTCCACAGGGCGCTTCGATCGGCGACCGAACTTCTCTTGTCCCGCTTGCTCATGCCCGACGTGAGCCCTCCACTGAGGCCAGACGACGCGTTGTCCCCATTATTGGAGGCCTGACGTAGTGCCGTCGTGTTGACCTTGAGGTCGGTCATGAGGTTTTTGAGCGCCCGCATCTCGCTCTTCAGTTTCTCAGCCTCCTTGCTGATCTTGATGAACTGTGTGCGGTTCTGCATGACATTCTGCTGCAGATCTGCATTGGCTCGGCCTTTGAGATTGCGCAGATTGTCCTCGAACTCGCGGATCTGGTCTTCGGATGCTTCGCTAAGCAGGCTGGCAACATCTACAGAGGGTTAGTGCACTAGAAGCGAGACAAGAGGTAGTAGGTTCAATGGCTCAATACGCACATTGATCTGGGATCAAGCCAGGGTCTCGTAGAGCTTTAATATCTACGATCGGCGCAGGGGCTGTATCGCCTCCCCGACTCGGAGGTGGTTGTGCTGCTCTGCGCTGGCGGAATTCGTACTTGTCGAGGGGTGGCATAGCCGGTACCGGCGGGTTGTTCACATCGAAATCGTTCGGCAGGTTGTTAAATCGAGTTGAGTATCGTCGCTTCACCAAGTCCGAGGTCTGCGATTCAACCGTCAGCCCCCGAAGCCCTCCATCGGCCCGATCCTGAAAGCATTGCTCACCTTTCCTCCTCCAGCTTGCGGCGGTGGCCGTAGCCTTGGCTGGACCGGAGGAGGACCAGCATCGGCCGCTGGCCTCGAGCCGGGGGCCCGTACCGGACCTGATCCATCTTGAAGAATGGGTTCCGAGATCTGGCGAGGTGCACTAATCTGGGGGCGGCCCTTCCTCTTGCCGCTCCGGAGCGAGATCTTGCTGCGTTCCCGATCCTCCGACATGTTGGGCAATTGGGTTGATGTGACGCGAGAGGATGTGGTTGGCTATGGCGTTGGCCGCGAATAGAGCCCGGTGTAGAAAGGGCGAGGACAGAAGCCCCCTCGTGAAGTTACAGGACGGGATAGGTTGAGAATGTTTCAAGCGCCGTTAACAGTCCGTGGAATATGGGAAGCTGTGGTGCTGTGTGCTGTGTGGTAAGTAGGTAGCCTGTGAGAAGGCGGGACGGGACCCCTGCACTGCGCATTGGATACATGGTGGACGGCACACTCACCTACCTTACATAGGTACGCAACTCCCTGGGCCGGTGCCAGTGTGAGTTGTCGGTTCCATGATTCCATACGCCCACTTGCACTGGTCCGTGCACCAAGACCCACCCTCAGCGGCTGCTTGGCAGCCAGAGAACGCGACCCGGGAACGATGGCGCAGAGGCTAAAAAAAATTGGTAGAGGAAGCTCCATCAATTCCCGATAGAGCTTCTCCCCATCGATACGCTCTCCGGCAACGAAACCTCGCCAGTTCTCCTCTCCCGGCCCTCCGACCATCCCCAACTCTAGCGCATCTCTCGGCAACTTTCGTCCTTTCCTCAGCTTTTGCTGCTGCAACTTCAGAGCCAAACTTCCGTCCGCCAAAGTCCAGAAACGTTCCCAAAATTTCCAAATATGGCCCAGACGTCCACGATAGTGACGGCATCGGTCGCCGCCGCCGTTACCGCCTTGGTCGGTGAGTCTGCCTCGACACCTCCACGCGCCCCGTAACCAGTCTGCCGCTCTGCCGACGCCTGGAAGCCCTCGAGGCATTGGTGGCAGAAAGCTGTTTCTCTAACCTCGTACGCCCCTGCGAATAGCTTACGCCGCCTTCTTCGACTACCAGCGCCGCAACAAGGCCGAGTTCCGGAGAGAGCTTCGCCGGAACGAACGCAAACAACACAAGGCCGAGAAGGAGGAGGCCGAACAGGAGACCGTCCGTCAGCGGCAAACGATCAAGCGGGCTGTCGATGCAGCCAAGGAAGAGGGCTTCCCTACGGACGTTGAGCAGAAGGAAGCCTACTTCCTCCAGCAGGTCTCCGAGGGAGAGGTTCTTGCCCAAGACCGTCAGTATACACTCGGCACCGACAGGTGTCGGAAGCTCCAGTACAGGTCCGACTACTGACAGTTGTGATGTTACAGCCACGCGGGTCGTTGACGCTGCGCTTGCGTTCTACAGGGGCCTGAAGGTCTACCCTACGCCCGGTGACCTGATCAGCATTTACGACAAGACTGTAGCCAAGGTGAGAACATCATTCGACGCCTACTCGCATCGCTGTGTTAAATGCCGCTGACTCTTCTTCCCTAGCCCATTCTTGACGTCCTCGCCGAGATGATTGCTTATGACGACTCCCTGAACATTGGCCAGTTTCAGGGTGGCGTTAGCGTCGACCTCGGCAACATGCCCACCGTCGGCCTGGACTAAACGAGAGTCTCGTTTCCGACGCAGTAACTCTCAATCGTAACGCGTTCTCCTCCACTCTCTTGCTTTTCATACTGGAAACCTCCCTTTCCGGCACGCAACCCCAAAACCCGCAGCCACTACACCGATACGGTGATGCTGCAAATCCAATTATCCATCCCCGTAATCCCCGGAACCCTGCGAAAAGAACGAGGAAAGGAGAGGAATTACGACTTTTCAATGTACAATACCTGGCCGGCTGGGCTGTTTTGATAGAAGGTTTTGTAAGAGAAAACCATGTGTATATTGACGATCCTGGCAGGGACGTATCATCAGGCAGGAATCAAGGTTCATGACATCCCACAGCTTGGAAGCCGAATTGGCATCTTGCTCCGAGGAAACACGCGGCTAGGCCAAATTCTTTTCGTGTGCTCAATTGCTCCTAGTCGACTAGCTTTCAATCTTCCTGCCCTTCCTGTCCACACGCTCGTCCCTGGGGTCGAAGCCGCCGTTACCCCAGGTAGCCCACTCGGGCGTCGCCTCGCCCATGTAGTCCTCCGGCTTCCAGTCGCCGTCCGGTCCGCGCTCCTCTAGCAATTCAAAGAAGCGCTGATAATCGATGCGGGGGTGCCACTTGCCGTCGACGTAGAAGCGTTCGCTCGCAAGCAGAACACAGCAGCTGTGGGCATGTTCCGCCGCGATGCCGTACTTGAGACCCTTTTCGTTGAGCCTATTCTCCAGCGCCTTGACGAACTCGGCCACTTCCCAGTAAAAGGGCACGTTGGACATGCTCAGGCCGGCGTTGGACGCCGTCGAGGTGCCGCAGTATGTGACGCCCTTGATCTCGACGAAGCACGGCAGGCCCTTCTCCACGAGCTGGGCGTATCCCTCGACCTCATCGTCGACGTTGAAGCCCTTGACCAGAGTCAGGCGGAAGACGGTACGGTGCTTAAAGCGCTTCTCCCTCAGGATGTCCAGGCACCGCTGGAAGCGCTCCCAGAAGTCCCGGTGCAGCGGGCGGTCGATCTTGCGGAGGGACTCCTTGTTGGAGGCGTCGATGGAGACGTACAGCTGGGTCACGGCCTTGAGGGCGGCGAGCTGGTCCGGATGCTGGGCGTTGCAGACGAGAAAAGACGAGATGCGCTCGGCGTGGAGCATGCCAAGAAACTCATTGATGTATGGGTAGAAGATGGGCTCGCCGACGAGGGAGAGGGCGCAGTGCCGGATGCGCATAGCCTCGGCGAATCTTTCGGCACGGACACCTGGCACACCACGGAGCATCTTGATCTTGTTGTAGTGGTTGGCCTTGACGCCGTCGAAAATGAGCTCGGGCGGGTCAACGACCCAGCGCCACGTCGTGCCTACCGGATTTGTTCCATGGCGCCAACAGAAGACACACTTATTGGAGCACGACAGGGAGGGCGTCGTCTCCATGCATTGGTGCGAGTTAATGCCGTAAAACGAGTACTTATAGCACGAGCCGCGACCGCGAAGGGCTGACTTGGTCCAGCGGCAGATCTTGACGCCTGAGTGCGAGCCGACGATGGAGTAGCCTTGCTTTGTGAGCGATGCGTAGGTAGGTGAGTTCTTGGGCACCATCTCCTTGGCAGCGGACGTGGGCGTTTTTTTCTGCGTAGTCTTGCCGTACGATGTGAAGTCAACGGCAATAGGTGCCGCTGCCGTGCGGTTGGTTGTGTCTGTGTCTGGATTGGAGCTCTTCATGATGCGTCCCAGGTCTTCAACATCGTCAATGTTCTTGCGGTTCTTCAGCTTCTCGGGCTTCGCTTCCGAGTCCTCAATCAGGACCTCGTCGTCCTCCTCTTCCGCCGATTCGTCGTCGCTCTCCTCTGGGGCGCCGCTTCCAGGGAGACCTTCTCCCAGGCTGCCCGTCTTTGCCAGCATGGTCAGCACGTCGACGACGCCCTCGGACCATTCAGATAGCCGTTCGGTATAGTCCCGCTTTGTGTCACCCATTCCTACGGGAAAGGCTCGCTTCCGTCCCGTCAGCTTGGCCATCCACTTGTCGACCTGCTTGGCCTGGAAACAGAACCCGTCTTCTTCCGTCGGCCAACCCTCCCTGTCACCAAAGCCGAATACGGAGTATCCAAGGAGCGAAGACAGCGGCGCGGTGTCAATACGGAAGTCATGGTGAGTCTCCTGGAGGTGTTCCAAAAAGGTGTCATTGATCGTGTCAATGTTGTAGCTCGGCAGCAGAAACAGGTAGAAGAGTTCGGCAGGATCGTCCTCCGACTTGGGCGGAGTGATGAAGTAGTCGTCAAAGTCGACTTCGGCAAGATCGAGTACCTCAGGGGTCGTGAACGAGCAGCCCGTGCCCGTGGCGGACCTCTGCAGCTCCTTCTCTAGGCGGTCGGCGTATTCCTTTGCAATATTGGGCGTGTTTGCGGTGATACTCGAGAAGAAGACCAGAGGCCTAATCTTGCGAACTAGGGTCTCTGCGTTTGCCGAGTCCGAAGAGACACGTTTGACCAGACCGCCCTTTATCCTTCTGGGTCCGTTCGACTTGGGCGCTTTCGATTCGGTGACAGACTCTGATGACGGTTGTTTGATGCCCTTCTTCTCGTCCTTCTTCTCGTCCTTCTTCTCGTCCTTCTTTTCGTCCATTGGCTTAGACTGGGGTTTTTCTGTGTTGTAGACCTTGGGAAGCGCCTTCAATTCCCCCTTCTCGTCGGTGCTATGAAGATAGAAACGGAGAACGAGAAGGCCAAAAGCCGCGAACAGAATTACGGGAATGCGAACTTGCTGCCACACATCGTGGGCATCTGTGTACAAGGAGCGTCAGCACGAAACCCATCAGACCCATTGTCGGCGACGCGATGTTAGGCAAGACTCACCGTTCAACATGTCCTTGAACCCGGCAGATTGTAAAGAAGAGGCCATGGTCGAATGAATGGGACTGCACCGTGCTCCAGTACGAGCTGTTGTGCGGGTGCTATGTCACTTTCAGAGAGCGCGAGACGGCCGATTTCCTCCAAGTCGCATGAGGGCGGTGGCGGGGTGTGCGAAATAGTCGCCGACCAGTGGATGCGAGCGCAATTGAAATTCTTATTCAAACTTTCCCGGCGAGCTGCGCCTGGAGTGTGGTGGTGCCCCGCCAGAGAATTTTAGGCCTGCCCTGTAAGTACCTCATCGACCCCGCCATTAGCGTCTTTGGGGTTCCCCCTTGCTGACAATCGGGTTCTGTTCGGGCATGCCGCCCTGAGCTTCCAGATCGCAAAATAGGCATTTCTGTGGAGTTTCTGGCTCAAATGAGCGTGCTTCTTCGGTCGTTGTGTTCAGCAGAAATGACTTGTTACAAAACCAAGTCGATGACCAGGGAGTAACTAAGTATGTGCACTACCATGGCCAAACAGAGTATAACTGGACATCAAAGACACTGTTCAAAAGGGAAAGGCTGCGGCCGTCGTGTTCGTACAGTAGACCTGGGATCGCTAAATTTGACATGCTGGAAGCTGGCCTAGGTGTGGCCGGCAGAGGGGACATGAAGCGTCTATCCATCTGCCTAGCGCAACGTACGATGTGCCCCTCAGTTTGAAGCTCAAGACAAGAAGAGCAGTGAAACGACTCCCGGAGGATCCAATCGGACTGGAACCCCTTGGAAAGCTGAAGAATACCGTCTTAAAAATATGCCTGGTAAATTTGTAGGATGTAGCAAAGTCCCTTGGTCTCCCAGGCTGCTCAGACTCTCCGATCAGAACCGCCTTGCGCTTGCTTGTCCCTCATGTCTCTCAAACAGGGCGCGAAGAAAATTTCGCCAGATATGGCTTGGTGGAGCGTTCCAACAGCTACTAGCAACCAAAGACAACAAACGGAAAGCGAGAATATCTGGCAAGTCAGTCTATAGAACGGGTCTGACAAGAGGCGACAGAGAGAGAGAGACGAACCATGGTCATGACCCGGGAAAACGCACTATCCAACTCCTGAGCGAGCATGCCTGTGCAAGTCGCCAAAACGCCAAGTGGGAAGGTGAACCCCCACCATCCCATGTTGAACGGAAACTTTTGCATCGTCCCGATGCTGATGAGCGCAAAAGACAGCCATACCAGGGCGAAGCCCCACATGATTAATGCCAGGAAGATGCCCAAGAAGTAGAGAATCTCTCCGCCATGTATGGCTCCTGGAGCAGCCGTTTTAAAGACCGTGATCTGTGGGAGGAGCTTGAGAGACACCTTTCCTAGCTGCTGTATGCCGAAACCACCTTGACCCAGGGGCCCGATGGGCAAGAAGACGGAGACGATGGCTTCCTTGGATGGAAGACTATGTATGGTCAGGCGGTGGAAGTAAAGCGCTAGCACCATGCCTGAAAAGCAGATACCGATGCCCCAGAGGATGTAGGAGGCGACGAGTGATGAACGCATGGTCTGTGTTGACAAGGGCCTCGGAAACTATACCGCCAGTCGATGATGCGACCACAACCGGGACGATGGGCAGTAGACTAGCAGCTGTTACTGCCTGGAGTCCCGGGCGGTGTTGATGAATCCTGGGAAAACATGTTAATGCAACACTGAGTACTCGGGCCCACTGACGGCTTACATGACGAACGGCACCGTTATGCATGTTGCCAACGACAGAGCGGTGTCCAACCACCAAAGCCCCCAGGCCCAGGAAACGACCCACTGACCCCAGATGGGTGCGCATACAAAGACCATCATATTTATGATGGCTGACACAAGTTAGCGTGCTGCACCAGACGTCTTTTGACTTTGAAACATACTCGCAAATCCCATAGGAAAGCAGCCAAGGAACATAGACTGAGCAGGATGAGTGACCATAGCCCTCCATATCTCAGGATACAGCGCATAGCGCAAAACTGTGATTGCGGTAAAGACGGCGAAGAGAGATATGTTAACAATGAAAAACGCGACTGCGACGCCATTTGAAATCCATGTCGTGTTGTAAGGGAGGTTGTGAAGCAAAATCGAGGTTATCCCTGTTCCCATATTAACTGCGAACCATCTATGCCCATGTTAGACTGAGAAACTGGTGTAGGATCAGAATGCAACTGACGATGGTGTGAAATTCCTGACAATTTTTCGCCAGCCAAAGTCTTCCTTGCAAGGCGTGCCAGATACCGCACAATTTCGTTCCGAGATTTGGTGCCGGACTCCATCTTGTAATTCTGACTGAGAGGTCGGCGTAGGACTAATGATTGCCATCTTGAAATGGGGGAGCAATTGCCACCAAGAGAGAGACATGTAGTCTTTTGTAGTTTTTGACTTTCAGAAATTGACAGTTAAAGACCTGTTTTACAATCAACCAAGTCTACAATGCAAGTGATAGAACGTTCAGAAGACATTGAATTATTTGGAGCTATTTCTTCATGGTGGTGGCAATAATTCCAGACTCAAGCTGAGCAATCTCTACTGTGAGCAACACGGACAAGCCCCGTTTCCGGCAATTAGGCCCCACCGGATCCGCCCAGCTGACTACACTACAAAACGATGCGGTTATCGGCCAGTGTCATAAGAGCGGGTCCGGCCAATTGACCTGAGAAAATGGGAATCAGGTGTAGTCAAATCTCACGTTTTGCATAGAATCAGCATCGAAACGAGTAGGCCATATAATCTGTAATTCCACTAGATTGTATCACAAAACTCTAACCAAACCCATTTCGTCTTATCGTTGACCATCTGACCACGCACCGATCGGGGCCGCCCGTCGCCTATCAGCGGCTTTGCCGGGATCAGTTGAGTTGACCGGTAGCTGTCTCGTCCAACCAGAAACGCGCATTTTTGGGGACCCTTCCGCCAACCGTAGAAATGGTCGCCGAAAAAGCACCCGGAGCTCGAGCAACGTGGACAATTTGACCCTGTCTCAAAGAGAAAGAAAGGCACAACAGGACGACCCACCGTCCGAGGTCGGATCAACTAGTAGTTCCGCCAGGCCCGCCCATGTTCGTCAGGCATGCCAGTCAGACCTGGTGACCGGACAGATCGTATCACCGACGAACAAAACTAGAGTCGAAACCCCGCACCACAACCACTCAAACACTCAACACCATCCAGAGCAACAGCCAAGTTCATAGTATCCGTAGCCATGGCCCTCGACATCCTGACCAAGATCACCTCCGCCTTCGGGCATGACCTCAAACACAACAGCAACCAGTTTGACGAGCTCGTGTTGGCATTGAAGGAGGCACTTGGTCCATCGTCGGGGTTGGACTCCGCCGACGTCGACGTCAACGAGCTGATGAAGCTGATGGAGGAGTATAACACGAAGGAAAGCGACTGGATACAGTTCGCATTCGCGGAAAAGAGCATGGGATACACCCGCAACCTCGTCGATGAGGGCAACGGCAAGAGCAACCTCGCAAGTAGACGCCGAAGGCCACGACTTGGTGGCAGACATTGAGGCTAACGCAGCACAGCTTGTGCTTGTCTGGTCCCCAGGCAAAGGCAGTCCCATCCATGACCACGGCAACGCCCACTGCCTCATGAAGATCCTTAAAGGCGACCTGACTGAGATCCGATATGCCTTTCCCAAGGGTGGCGAAGAGCAACCAATGAAGGTCATCTCTGAAAGAACACACAAAGAGAATGCGGTGGCGTACATGGCAGACGAGCTTGGTGTCCACCGAGTCTGTAACAGGGGCAGCGACTTCGCTGTGTCCCTCCACCGTAGGTTGCGCGTGACCGACTCTGCCGCGATTTGGCTGACCGCATCGTAGTCTACACCCCTCCCAACGTTGCAAAGGGGGGATGCAACATCTTCAATGAAAAGACAAGCAAGAGCAGCCATGTGGCCAAGTGTGGCTACTTCTCGGCGTACGGCCGCCGACTGCCGAAGCAGTAGATGGGAGAGTGCCGATGGTGTTCGATATCGTTCTGGGCGTTCGCGTATTTGGCTTCGGAGACGACCCGAGTTTGGAGACGTTCTGTTTGATACAAGACTGAGAATGCCGAGAGCCGTAGAGCGCTTGTCGGTTGATTGATGACTGATGATGGAATGACCGATCTATCCACCACATAGAGTGGATAGGTGCCGACGAGGAGCTCAACCTACCGCGCTTCCGCATGTTTTTTGGGCACCAAAGAATAGCGAATTCAACAGACAATAACCTGAGAAGCAAGATTTTGACTGAAGTGAGGTTGTGATGGTGCAAGAGCCGCAAAGTCGTCGTCGTTGGCCAGAGACCACCCATACAGGCCCCGAGACAAGTCACGTGAAATGTCGTGATTTTTCTATCGGCGGTGATTGGCTGATATGGACCTTCCCCACGATGGCGTGCTCAGCAAGCTGGCTCATAGACCGGGCCGAGTCTACACATCAACTGACAATGCCCCCCCCCTGCTCAAGTGAGAGTACCGTACGTTTCTAACCCGTGCACAGTTAAGGTGACAGTGGATCTAGGCATTAGCTGTCGAATTAACAAAAGTGTACGCCAGGCCCCGGTTTTGTTAATTCTAAGCTTGGAACTGCAACTTAAGTAGCCTGTCAGCATAATCTGACACGCCCCCCAGACCTTTTAGCATTACTGTTGGAAGGTCTGTTTGTAATCCAGAGGACATGCCAGCACAGGCCTTTTCCCTGTCTATACAGGCCCTTATGACCTGCTG
>PUHP01000280.1:19861-35580 GCA_006783085.1 Colletotrichum shisoi
ACAACAACAACAACAACAACAACAACAACAACAACAACAACAACAACAACAACAACAACAACAACAACAACAACAACAACAACAACAACAACAAGGAAGACTACCTATCTATTCAACCCTGGAGAAACTGTTGCCAGGCAGATGCATGGGGTATGGCGAGTGGCATGCTGATTCTTTCATTTTGGGGAGAATGACGACTTCGACAACTGGCAGGCCGGGACAAGGAGGCAGAAAGAAGCACGCAAAATTGTAACAAGACGCACTGCACTCACTGAGACGGAGGCGGCCAGCTGCAGCCAGCAGCCAGCGGCCAGCCGGTAGCCCGCAAGTTGGAGAGAAGTGTACGTACAAGGCGTGGCGTGGTGGCTTCCTTCTCTTCTGCATCAATCAGGTGGAACAGACAGACGGACGCACGGCTCACTGCTGTCCTACTCATTGGAGTCGGCGATCCAACATGACCAGTCACAAGTAAAGGGTACCCCTGGTCCCTCCAGTGAGCGTTTACCCCCCTTGGCCCTTGCCCCCTCCTCCCCATCATCAAACCGTCCTATCGGCTCCAGCCACGGTCATTCCCCATCACTTATCGATAAGGACTCGGACCAAATCACCAAGTCAACTGATACAACTGATAGGGCCCGGCGTCCCCTGCGCACCCTGTCGGTGACGTGAACCCGGCCAGAGTCACGCGCTGTTAGAGCTTGTGGGGGGGGGGGGGGAACCAATCTTTAGTGCATTTAGGTGCCAAGTCGCTCCTCTGCATCTGGGCCCCGCCTTCAGGCCCAGCCCACTACCTACCGCCAACCTGCCTCATCAACACCCACATCCAGGCATACATACCATCTGCTCAAGGTTGCCATTACCGCTGTCTAAGAGGGCACCCTCCCTTACCGTGCCTTAGGTACATACTCTTAACCACCCACTCTACAGTTGGACATCCCTCTCTCTCCCTTTCCTCCCCACAGCGAAAGCCTATCTTTGGATGACGAACGCACCATGAACAGCGTCCCCTCCTTGGGCCGGATGTCTTCTGATAACACGGCGACTGCAGACTGCGTCACCCACCCCCGGTGAACCGCTGCCCTCGTCATCCACTTGTAGACCAGCTTCGGACGTTTCTTCTGTTGTAGTCCGAGGAAGTAACCCTAGCTGTATTTATCGTTGTCTTCAAGATCGCCTCTTCCGCTTTCCGACCTCCAAAGCGACCGATTGAGCGAACCCCGCCCTATCCCGAACCGAATCGAACCGAGCAGCCCACCGGGGGCCGGGCATACATAGCCCATCATGGCGACGATATTCCAGAGCTTCCGAAGCTCGACCCTGTCGAAGCGTCTGCTCATCTACGCTCTGCGGCGTCTGGAGCTCCTGGACGAGGAAACGCTGGACATGGAAAACCTGCAGTTCGCGCTCGGCAGAACCACCACGGCCGAGTTCAAGGATGTCGGAGTGCGCCTCAAGGTACGGCTCGGCGCCACTCCTGCCGTAGTTCTCTGTTATCCAGTAGGTCACTCTAGCTGACATGATCGCCAATCTCTAGAAACTCGAGCGACTCCTGCAACTCCCCACCTCGTTCCATGTTCAAAAAGCAAAAGTGCTAAAGCTCAACGTCACGGTCCCCGTCGATTTCTACACGAGCCCTATCATTATCGAGATTGATGGCGTCGACGTACGCCTAAAGGTGTCCACCGCCGGCGAAGACAACAAGAGCAAGGTGGCGGCCGCCGCCGCCGCAACACCAAACGAAGACGAGTCCAAGGGATTGCCGAACACTGTTAACCTCGCCGAGTCGTTCCTCAACGAGGATGCTGCTTTGAAAGATACCAAACTGGCCGACGAGAAGAGGAGGTTGGAGGATGCCTTGGCCGCCGAAACGCAGGACCTCGGCGGTTCGACCTTAAGCGAGAGCTCCACGAGCGACGACGGTAGTCAGTTCGGCACGGGCCAGGCGCTGTCGCTCCCGGGGTTTCTGGCCGGCTTCCTCCAGGGCATCGTCGATCGTATCCAGGTCCGTATCCGGGGGGTCACCTTCCAGCTGGACGTCGAGGTCCCTGTCGAGCCCAACTCGACGACGCCTGAGCTGGTTACTTTCCAGCTCGCCCTCGATCGCATAGATGTCGAAGGCGTCACTGCGGAGGCTCACGACGACGAGGGTGCGCCGACGATAGTGCCAAAGGACGGCAAACGCCACATTGCCTTGTCCAAGATCCGTGCCTACCTGATTTCAGAGGCGAACGTTTTTTCGCAGTTTGCGCGCTCTCCCTCCGTCTCGTCACCCGCCGTGTCGCAGTCTCCGTTCTTCAGCGAGCGCGCTTCCGCATCGAGACACAGCTCCTTCCGACCGACTATGCAGGACAGTTATCTTTCCGACTCAACAGACCTCTCCGAAGTTGACGATGCGCTCCTGCAGGACAGCGAAGATGCGTTCAACATACCGTACGACTTTTCCAGCCAGACGGAGGAACCTGTCGAGGAGGAGGAAGCGAACACACCCAGAGCCTCGATTTACCAGGACTTTTCTCCTCGAGGCCATGTTCCAATATCCCAGTCCACCGTCGTGGGAGATGATGACCGTGCTGCGCCGTGGGCGAGCTTCCAGCGGGAGGCGAGATCAGAGCCCTCGCTCCAGCCCATTGAGGGCATGCAGACAGCCGACTTGCTGGACTTTGGAACACCCGAAGCATCGCAGCACTCAAGCGCGACAGGCCACAGCTTGAGTCCTGGGGCAGGCGAGGATCTGGCGCAGTCGCACCTGTTCACCCACGAGGAGGCCGAGAGCATGTACATGAGTGCATTTTCTCAAGCCGAGCCACAGCCAGAAGGATCAAGGATGCCAGGCGGCTGGGATGCGGATTCGAGCCCGGAAGCCTCGCCTCAAGTCAAGAAGGCGAGTCCAGTCCCGCGCAAACCGTCACCATCCGCGTTCGGGGCAGCTCCAGATATCCCCGAGTCAGCGACCCCCAAGTATCACGATGCACCTGCATCTCCGCGGCCAAAGACACCGCCATCGAAAACCGAGTCTTCCGAGCCCTTCTTTGGAGATGCGCGGGAGCCAAAGCAGTCTCCTTCACGGATCCCCGAAAAAGACGAACCAAGGGATCATCTGGCAGATACACCCGCGCAGGCGGACGATGTGGCGACCCCGAGAGGACCTACCAGATTGGTGAAGGAGCTTGTGTCTCTCCAGAACATATCGCTATACGTCCCATCACTACACCAGCACCAACATGTACATGCGTCACTCGATGCACAAGCTTCTGTTATGAGCCATAATGCGGCGTCAACCGGTCTTGCCAGATCAGTTGCACCTCAAGTCCCGGGAGCCTTCTCAGTGTACTCTACGTCACCGGGATTGAGGTCAAGCTTCGCGCCGAGGTCGCCGAGACTCGCTAGGACCGAACCAGACAGTGATGGGCCTCTGGAGGTACAACTCTCCCCTCTGGAGATCCGTTTCGATGCCTCGCTGGCTTACCTCCTCGCCGTCGTCGTTGGCAAGTTGCTCGATGCGTTAAAGGGCAATGCCGGCTCTACTCCTGCCCCGAAGACGACTGGGACTGCAAAGGAACAGCAGGAGTCCACAATACCCGACATCAAGTTCGTATTCGAGAAGATCTCGCTCCATTTTCTCCACCAACTTGGGGGTGTTGCCGACACTGCGGAAAGAATCCTGGGTTCTCCGAGATTGCAGCTACAGCCAGAGATCCTTCTCCGCACCGATCTCGACAACCTGAGCGTGTCGCTCACGAACTCCAAGAAAACCCTAGAAACGACAGTGGACCTTGAAAAGTTCCGCTTTGGCTACGCGAAAGACGACATCATCTCGTTTGACCAAAGTCTCCAGATGCGTGCTTCCGTCATGGACAAATTCCCTTCGGCCGGCTCAGACATATCTGTCAAGGTGATGAAACTATCCGACTCGATTCGTACAGAAGTCACGACCTTGCCATTGCTGGTGCAACTCGATCTGCAAAGACTAGATGAGACATTCAGTTGGTTTGGTGGCCTGAGTAGTTTCCTCAACATGAGCTCTTCCATGTCATCAAGCGCCTCCCCATCCGTCAGGTCGCCAGTGCAGCCGCCTCCAAAGCCCCGTGGAGTTCGCTTCGACGCGCCGATCAACCCGGATGACAAGTCAGCATCGGCCGAAAACAAGATTGACATGCGGATTGGAGGCTTCAATCTCGAACTGAAGGGCAAGGAGTGCAGCGTTGGCTTGGAGACCAGTGCCGTTAAGATGGTGAGCCGAGAACTGGGCATCGGCTTTGCGATCAGCAAAGTTCGACTCGCCGGACCTTACATGAGATACTCTCGAGGTGAACCGCCTATTTCGGCGGATATCGGAGGTGTGCGCTTCGAGTACCTCGCGACGCCAAAGGACAAGGATCTCGAAAGGCTTCTCGAGCTTATCATCCCTTCCAAGGCCAAATTCGACCAGGGCGACGATGAAATCATGGTGGATACGCTTCTACGGCAACGGCGCAAGGGCGGCGTCCTGCGAGTCACATTTGATCAGTTCAGCGTCAGGGTCGACCGGATGGATCAACTGAACTGCCTTCCCGCCCTGGGAGATGAGGTGGCGCGACTTGCAACCGTTGCTAAGTATCTTCCGGAAGACGACCGCCCTGGCATCCTCCTTCTAGCCGAAGTCAAGGAGCTGGCTGCGGTTGTCGATTTTGGCGGAAAGCTCGGCGTGCTGAACGCGAACCTCCGAAACTTCGAGGTCGCTCAGATTACGGTGCCGTCGCTGGTGGCATTCGGCGTGCATGCTATCTCTGTGAATCGCAACCACCGAGAGGACCTCGTGAGTTCATCGACGACATTGCCTCCCGGAACGCTCACCCAAGGGCCCGTGCTCATGGTACGCATGATTGGAGACGAGATGGAGCCGGTGATTAAAATCAAGATGCGCGATGTGACGATTGATTACCGTGTGCCGACGATCATGGACGTCCTTGGGCTTGCAGACGATGCTACGCCTCAAGACTTCGAAGCCAGCCTCGCCGCTTCTGTGGCCAACCTCGGCGAGCAAGCACACACTGCTCTGGCCGGCAAGAAGCCTCAGACCACAACTCGGCTGCCGAATCCTGCTCGACCTAACAGTAAGCCTATGACGGTCGACCTGGTACTCCGCGATTGCTTAATCGGCCTAAACCCCCTGAACCTGCCCTCGAAACTTCTCATCGCCCTGACTGATGCCCGGTTGCAAGTGGTGCTCCCCAAGGACGTGGATACCACGGCAAGTCTGGACTCAAACAAGGCCTCGATCTTGCTCATCGACGATGTGGCCAACGTAGGTGCGAGCTCAACTGTCAACCGTCGGCAGTCAGCCGACATGTCGTCCCAGCAGGTATCTCGACTGGTTTCGCAAGGGTTCGTAAGCATCTGCTACATATCGTCGGCCAAAGCGGTCGTCAAGGTGTCGGAAACCGCGGATGACGGTGAAAAGCATGTCGACATCGAGCTCCGTGATGATCTGCTTGTGCTGGAGACATGTGCCGACTCGACGCAGACGCTCATTACCCTGGCCAATGCACTAACGCCGCCCACGCCGCCCAGCAAGGAGAACAAGTATCGAACCTCGGTTGTCCCCGTGCAGGATCTGTTGGCTTCGATCTCGGCGGAGGCGTTCGGCAAGGCGGAAGGGGATTACGACTTTGACAATGACTTCGAGCTTGCCCAAGAGCTGGGCGGCAGCGACGAGTACGATGCGGCGAGTGACAGCAGCCCGTTGCAAATCGATTCGCGCTACTACGGGGATGCCGGCGGCCCCTCGGAGCCGCTCTTTGACGCAGAGGGCTCAATCACGTCGAATGCCACAACCACTCAAGACACCCACGACGGAGTGTTGCTGACCAGCTTCAACGCGAGCGCATCTCACCATTCCGATGACAGCAGCGACCTAGTGATCCACGAGCACTTCTTCGACAAGGGACCCGAGACCGACGGTAGAGCCCAGGTCTGGAACTCGTCCAAGAACAGCTACGACAGAGCGCCGAAGGAGCTCGTCAGGAGGAGCCCGCTTCGAGTCTCGGTTCGCGACGTGCACGTCATCTGGAATCTTTTTGACGGCTACGACTGGGAGCGCACCCGGGACGTGATCTCGAAGGCCGTGCAAGACGTGGAGAACAAGGCGTGTGAGCGCCGCCGGCGATCGGACCGCGCCGTGTTCGAAGACGATGCCGAGGAGGACGAAACTGTCATTGGCGACTTCCTGTTCAATTCGATCTACATTGGCATCTCAACCAAGCAGGATCCCCGAGAGCTTGCGCAAATGGTCAATCAAGAGTTGAACGACAATGCGACCGAGACCGAGTCTCTTGCGACCACGGCGTTCACCACGACAACGAGCCGAGCGGGCGGTTCCAGGCCCAAGAAGAGACTGAGACTGAATCGAAGCAAGCACCACAAGATCACGTTTGAGCTGCAGGGAGTCAACGTCGATCTGATTGCCTTCCCTCCTGGGTCTGGCGAGACGCAGAGTTCCATCGATGTTCGAATCCAGACCCTGGACGTCTTTGACCACGTCCCGACGTCGACATGGAAGAAGTTTGCCACGTACGACCAAGACGCCGGCGAGCGGGAGATGGGCACCAACATGGTCCACCTGGAACTGCTCAACGTGAAGCCCCAGATGGACCTGGCGGCCTCCGAGATGGTGTTGAGAGTCACGGTGCTGCCTCTTCGACTCCACGTCGACCAGGACGCCCTCGACTTCATCACCCGATTCTTCGAGTTCAAGGACGACAGTGCTCCTGTTCATAGTTCCAGCAGCGACGTGCCGTTTCTCCAGCGTGTCGAGGTCCATGACATCCCCGTCAAGCTGGACTTCAAGCCCAAACGGGTTGACTACGCAGGGCTGAAGTCGGGGCGGACCACGGAGTTTATGAACTTCATCATCCTAGACGAAGCGCGCATGACGTTGCGGCATACCATTATCTATGGCGTCTCGGGCTTTGACAGAATGGGCAAGATTCTCAACGACATCTGGATGCCGGACGTCAAGGGCACCCAGCTGGCCGGTGTCCTGGCCGGTCTCGCGCCGGTCCGCGGCATTGTCAACATCGGCAGCGGTTTCAAGGAGCTCATTGAGGTGCCCATGAGGGAGTACAAGAAGGATGGCCGCATCGTGCGCAGCATCGGTAAAGGCGCGGCGGCCTTTGCGCGCACTACCGGCACGGAAATGGTCAAGTTCGGAGCCAAACTGGCCATCGGAACCCAGTATGCGCTCCAGGGGGCCGAGGGTCTTTTGAACAAACCGCAGGCCGACAACACCTGGGAGGAGGCCGATCTCGATCCAGAGGAGAAGAAGCAGATCTCGCTGTACGCGGATCAGCCGACGGGGGTGATCCAGGGGCTGCGCGGCGGTTACTCGAGCTTGACGAGAGACCTGAACATGGCCCGCGACGCCATCATTGCGGTTCCGGGTGAAGTCATGGACAGCCAGAGCGCGCAGGGGCTCGCAAAGGCAGTATGGAAGCGGGCACCGACCATCATCTTCCGCCCAGCCATTGGGGCTACCAAGGTGATTGGACAGACGTTGATGGGCGCGACGAACAGCCTGGATCCTCAGAACAGGCGTAGAGCTGAAGAAGTGAGGGACAAACGCATCAACCCTCACCTCAACGAGATGAAGAGTGACTGACTTTGCATGCAGAAATACAAGCGGCACTAGATTTCAGTGCACACGCATAAAATACACCAGATACCAGTAATCAGACATACATTGGGGGTGGTGTTTTTTTTTTCTTCTCTTTCTCCTTGTTTGGATTGGCTTTGAGCTTTTATCACCAACGACGGGTCCTGTACGACTGCATGAGACTGCATCATAGACTGGCGTAGGAGGGCTCGTCTTTTTTATTTTATCTTACTCGCAAAGTTGGGATTCTGTTAATAGTTCAAGGGCAACCAACCAGTGTATTGCTTGCAAAGTAGCAGGTAGAGAGAAGCATGCACTTGATGATATCTTGGGGAGTGGAAAGGGCAGCCTTATTTCTGCAACTACTTTGTCTGAGGCAATAGGGGTTCATGGCCTTTCCTCTACGAACATTCCAACCGAGGATATTCCGGCGCGGGTGATGCGATATGTTTGAAGCACAGATGCGAACAGCGAGACGGCGAACAGCGAAACGAGGACCATCGGAGTTTCCTGCGCCGGAATGTCGGAATCCGAGTATCCACTCTTTCTGCGAGGGGGGGCAGTTAGGCAGGCACAGACATCGGGACCGAGCACGTCAACGGGCTGGAGGGAAGAAGGGGGAACACGATTGGTTCCGCCGTCAGATCTGCTGCGGGTTCGGCGGGGGTCCCCTGGAAGACCGCGGACCGACCGGGCGAGCTCAGCTCAGCGTGTCCTTGACGCTCGTGGCTCATGCCGGATGCCGGCTGGGAGACGAGGTTCTCGTGGCGGAGACGGCGGGCATTGAATGGGGAGGAACGCATCCCGCTGAACAAAAAAAACCAAAAAGAAGAAAAAAAAACCCCCCGGCTTTTCGGTTTGCGGAGCGACGGACAGCTAGAAGACAGATTGTCCCCCGTCTCTCAAGCATTTCCAGAATTATCCTTTTCTTATTATAATTGTTATTATTAATTAAAGAAAAAGGAACTAAAAACTAAGGGGCTAAGTAATGTACTAAGGATTATAGTTATAAAACGTAACTTAGGGGGGGGGGGGAGAAACAAAGTAGGGCTAACACAAGCAGAGCTAATATAGGTAGTAGGTAATATACATACGCGCGTTATTTTACACCTACTATATATATAGGGATAAACTATATAATAAGATACTGTTCCTTGCTCTTGTTTTCCTAGATCCTAAATAGGTAGGAAATCTATAACCCTCACACTACAGAAGACGCCTAGAAGCTATAGGAAGGAGGGGGGGACTAGGACAAATTAGACAGAGGAATTCCCCTCTTTTTAGACATGGGCAATCTCAGAGAGAGAGAGAGAGAGAGAGAGAGAGAAGGAAGAAGCACCACCACTCTCCGGTTAGAGTTCACACACCCGCCTGTTACTTTAGGCTGTCCGAAATCCCCGGCCCGCTCGCTCTTTTCTGTATCCATTTCGCCCTTTCGCATCCGTAATACTCCGTACGCCGTACCGAGTTGCGCGCGGCTATCCGCTTTTTGTTTGTACTCTTCTCAGCTCGACCTCGATGTTCCCAGACATGATGGCGTCATCGACGCGACGGCCGATCGGAATCCCTCGCTGTCTATCAGTCGAATTTGTCCGTCAAACCACCCCCCCTTTTCTCCTCCCCGCTTCAGCTTAGAACGGTTCTTTGGGTACATGGGCGAGCGAGGATGGGGAAAATGGAAACAATTCCTATTTATGGCTGGCCAATGTGGCATCGTCGGGATGACTCGTGGGGGGGGGGGGGGTTTCCCCCCCCCCCCCCCCATTTGACCCGCCAATTTTTATTACCAATGTTGACATTTGGAGCTAAAGTTGACATTGATTGCTGCTACTTTATCCTCCACTGAAATGTTAATATCGTGAACCTGTCCACTCCCCCTTCTCTCCCTCTTGCTTCTCATCCTTTCTTGCCTTCCCCTCCTCCCGCCTCTTACATTCTGCTTCGCACTCACACGAAGGGCGCAGACAAGATATCCCCCCCCTCCAGAAAAATCCCGACCGTCCCGAAATACCTACCCTGCACTCTTCTCTCCGTCGCGCTCAAGCTTCCATCAAGCTTCCATCAAGAGAGCAAAGAGGAAGACACCAATACCCCGCCTCCACCGCCGGAACCTGCCCCGCCAAAGTCGACGCGCAGCCCGCCGTCGCAACGAAGCGCCCCATTGGATTCTGTGAGGTTTGAGTTGACAACCGCCATCATTCTTTCAATCGCCAACATGTCGGACGGGAGACGCGCCGTCGAGTCGGACAAGGGTTTGTCTCTCTCCTCCCCCCTCCCCTTGCCCGCGCACGCGCGCAACTGCATCATTCCCGACTCTCATCCCACTCACTCAATATGAACTCCCCCTTGCACCCAACCAACCACTCACTTGGGTAACCCTGTTTCTCATGATGCCCCCCCCCTTCCATCGGCGCATCGTCGCAGACCGCACCCAACCCTCACGAAGCTGACTTCCCGGCGCACAGTCTGGACAACCCTCATCACCAACCTTGACTATCTCCCCGGCCTCCTCACCCTCAACCACTCCCTCGTCAAGTCCGGCTCGGCATACCCTCTCGTCGCCCTCTACACAGACTCCTTCCCGCCCGAGGGCCTCGCCGCCCTCGAGCGCCGCCGCATCCCCGCCCAGCGCATCGAGTACCTCCTCCCCACAAAGGGCCGCGACTACTCCAACGACCCGCGCTTCTACGACTGCTGGAGCAAGCTCTCACCCTTCTCCCTGACCCAGTACACTCGCGTCGTCCAGCTCGACTCCGACATGCTCGTCCTCCGCAACATGGACGAGCTGATGGAACTCGACCTCGACGACGGCGACTTCGCCGCCCAGCAGACCCCCGGCGCCGCCATTGGCGGGTCCCCCAGGAACCCTTCCTCCCCGGGTGCCCCGTCCCTCGAGGACCTCGCCGTCAAGAACCCGAGCACCCGCGTCTTCGCCGCCGGCCACGCCTGCGTCTGCAATCCGCTCAAGAAGCCCCATTACCCGGCCGACTGGACCCCGGCCAACTGCGCCTTCACCACCCAGCACGCCGACCCGGACGCCGCCCAGCGCACCTCGCCCGACCCCGTCACCCAGTCGCCCCTGGGCTTCATGAACGGCGGCCTGCAGGTCGTCAACCCCTCCAAGAAGCTGTTCGAGCAGATCGTCCGCCACATGGAGCTGGGCGCCATGGACATGGACTTCGCCGACCAGAGCCTGCTGTCCGACCTGTACCGCGGCCGCTGGGTCGCCCTGCCCTACGTCTACAACGCCCTCAAGACCATGCGCTGGGGCGGCGTCCACGCCGACATCTGGCGCGACGCCGAGGTGAAGAACGTGCACTACATCCTGGCCCCCAAGCCCTGGGACGAGATCGACGCCGACACGGGCGAGTGGACCGGCACCGAGGAGTCGCACCGCTGGTGGGTTGACTTCAACAGGGAGAGGAAGGCGGGCGAGAAGGCGAGGGGGGTCGATGACCGGTTTTGAGGACGCCCGGGGGTTGGGGGGGCAGGACGAGTCGAGGAAAAGGGTTTTGAGGACGACGTAATGAGGAGGAGGAGGAGGAGGAGGAGGAGGAGGAGGAATGGTGGACACACATAGGCTCACTGCTACGGCAGTTTTTTTCCCCTTCTTCCTCGGTTTACTTGGCTTGGCCTGGCTTCACGGTATCAAAGGGGGGATGTTGGGATACACTTCAAGCCTCTCGGTTCCATGGGAAACGGATCCCGAGATAATAATACCCGGGGTATTGAATCATGCTAGACATCAGACACGTCTTCCCCCCAACCCCCAACCCCCTCTATGCATGCGCCGCGCCATGCATGCCCGTCGTGTTTTCCGTCTCGGGGCGAGAATTCTGTGCGCCCTGCCTGATCCCCCTTGTCCTGCTAACTTCCCGGGTCAGGCTACTACTACCATCACCCATTTGTCGAACACAATTTCGGTAACGTCAACTTGCGAGGCCCGAAGCCCTCCTCCCCTCTTCTATTGATCTCGAGAGAAGTCCGTCAAAACACCATAACGCCAGGGTATCTATCTGCCTTTGGTTTCCAGAACGCCTTCAAAGCTCATCCGTACCGTCGTCGTCTGTGTCGTAGAGGAAGACCGACGTCCTCTTCGAGACCACCTCAGTCTCTGGCTTTACCATTTTGGGTTCCTCCTTGACCCCTTCTTCCTCGACAGCGTCCTCATCGTCCTCCTCCTCGGTTTCAGCGTCATTGTCAACGACCATGACGTTGTCCTTCCTCTCCTCGACCTTCGCCCCCAACTCCTCTTTGACCTCGTCTTTCGGCCTCGGCGACTCCTCTTTGGTAGCCAGTTTCTCGGCCTGGATCTCCGCCTTGACCGTCTCCTCAGCTAGCAGCTTGCCCTCGCGAATCTTGTAAAACGCCTCGAGGCAATTCCGCCTCTGGGCCTGCGTCCAGCTGCCGACCACCAGGGCGAACTCCGTCGCGCTCGCGAAGCCGAATTCGCGTGCCATGGAGCAGAATTGCCGTCGCATGACATCTTCCGGGGGGTTGTAAATGTACGAGAACCCTTTCAGCTTCTGCGCCTGCTCGTCAAACGCCTGGCTGTCTGCGAACAAGGCGCTGTCGCCCTCTCCGTCCACGTCAGAGCTGGCCGCCATTTCCGCCTTGCGGGACAGCTGCTCCTCGACTTTGGACGTCCCAATCACTTCCGAGTTTTCGTGCGTGTACTCGACACCCGCCGCCGACAGGATGGCCTGGACAGCATCACTCTTGGCCTGCTGGGCTTTCTCCGAGCCACCGGCATTGGACTTTTTAGCGGCCAGGAACGCGGCGAGCTGGCCCATGTCACCACCGTCTTCAGAGTCCAGGGGTGGCTGTTGCTTCAAGGGTGCGAGTTCTCCTTCCTCCTCCTTTGCAAGCTTCTCCATGTCGACCGTGGTCATTGCGATGCCCGTTCCTGCTTTTGCCTCGGCAATGTTGGTCTTGTTGACAATGTCACGGATCACGAGCTGGTTTTCGCGATACGTGAAGAGGTTCTCCAACCCAAAGATCTCTCCCTTGCGTTCAGAGTCCTGCTGGACACCTTTGAAGTACCGGCGCTCCGACGACGCCGTGTAGCCGATGTTGGCCTGCTGCTGTTTGTAAATCTGCCTGCCGTAGACAATCTCCTCGATAGTGCCGGTCGAGACCAGCCGGAAGACGTCAACATCCCGCACCTGACCAATGCGATACGCTCGGTCCTGGGCCTGGAGATCGTACGAGGGGTTCCAGTGAGGGTCAACAATCACCACCTTGTTTGCCGAGGTGATATTCAGGCCCGCACCGCCGGCCTTGGTCGAAATCAGAAAAACGAACTGGGTCGGGTCGGAGTTGAAGTCGTCTACGGCCTTTTGCCTGTCCTCGTACGTCACCGAACCATCCAGATACGTGACGCTGTAGCTCGTGTTGTGGAACAGGTGCTGCAAAATCCGAAGCAGCCGGACGCTGTGCGAGAAGACCAGGACTTTGTCGCCGCTGTCGTGCCAGAACTTGAGCAGCTTCTTTAGAACCTTCCACTTGCCACAGAATTCGGGGTTGGCCAGATTCATGATGGCGTCTCTGTTCGTGTAGAGTTGGTGCCACGACTCCGGACAGCAGGTCTGCAGTGTGCGCATCTCTCTCTTTTGCTTTTCATCTTGCTCGCCTCCCCCGGCAGGGATTAGAAGGGTGAGGTGGTTCGACAGCTTTTGTAGCGTCGTGACGCAGGGGAAGATAATTGACTGCCACGACGTTCCGTCGTCTAGCGTCTTCCGACAGCACCAGCCTTGACCAACACCCGACCCGCATTCGCAGGGATCCGAAAGGGTACGTAGAAGCTCGACATCAGGCCTATTGATGAAGTTCTTGTATGCTTCCTGTTGCTGCTCGGTGAGCGGGCAAAAGACGACTCGGTCACTCTTCTTGGGTAGCTGATGGGCTATCAGGGTTTTCATTCGGCGCAGGAAAAACCCGGGGAGCAGGTTAGTGACAAGCTTCCTGGCAGTGACCCGGGCATCTCGTAATTGATTCAAGGTTGCATCGTGAGACTGGCCTCGCGTCAGTGGCTTGGTGATGGTGTTGTTCCATTCTCCCAAGGTCCCGAAATGGCCTGGATTTGTCCAGTTCAACAGAGTCCATAGCTCTTCGTACTTGTTCTGAATGGCCGTGCCCGTCAAACCGATGCGGCAGAGTGCATTCACGTCGTTCATCGCCTTGGCAGTCTCGGAGCTTCTTTCCTTCATTTGGTGGCATTCGTCGGCGATGACGGCATCCCATTTGACTGTGTTTACCAAGCTCTTGTGGTTTTTGTACGTTGTGTAGGTCGTGATCATGATTTCTGTCCGGCCCGCCTTCGCAGTGGAGAGCACGTCCTCTTTCCCTGCGCCGTGGAAGACGTCGACTTTCCACCAGCCCCAACGGTTCAGTTCGTTCTTCCAGTTTTCGATGATGGATCCCGGGCAGATGATCAAGATTCTCGGATACCAGCGACCGGATACGTCACGTATCTTCTTCAACCGTTTCCTGTCACGCTCGTCGGCGGTCTTCCCAAAGGCTGCGGTGAGAAAGGAGGCAACCTGCACCGTCTTTCCGAGACCCATGTCATCTCCAAGTATGCCACCTCTCTGGTAAACGAAAAGACGATGCAGGAACTTGACGCCGACGATCTGGTACTCGCGTAGATACTGCGCGATGGAAGCAGGTATGATTCCTGCCGAATACTCGAGCTCGACTTCTTCGTAAGGCCGGCAGGGCTTGATCTTGGTGCTCTCTTCGAACTTGGGTCGGCGTTCCAGGACGACGTCAAGTCGATCATCGTCGGAGAAGACGACGTCGGAATAGTCGGGCGGCAGTAGAAGGCCGGCATCCTGCAGCCTTTCTCGGTTCTGGTCGAACTTTTTCCTGCGCTCCTTCAGATAATCCGGCGCTTCGGCGACGTCGAGGTCGTCGGGCTCCTCGATCTCGTCGATGTCTAGCTTGACAAAAGCGCTTTTCCTCGACGGTCTGCCCGTACCCGTGCCCTTGATCTTAGTCTTGGCCTTGTCTTTTTTCCCCTTGCTAGCGGGAGCACGCTGGCCTTTCCGCTTCTTGGGCTTGGGGAGCAGCTCAAGGTCGGAATCTGCGTCCCACACTTCTTTCTCTTCGAAATCGACGTCGATTTTGCGTTTGCCTAGGGCTTTCCCACTTGAGGGCTGAGGTTGGTCGCCTTCTGACGCAGTTTCCTCGTCGGAAATAACGATGGGGTTCTGCTGGACCTGACGGGGCATTGTGGCGGCAATCGCATCGGTCGCATTGCGTGCATCAAGGATGTCGGTGACGATGAGAATGGGTTGATGATGGTGGGGGGGTTGAGCAGCACGACGCGACAGGACGCGGATCTGTATCCGTAGTGGTGCTTGCGGTTAGTAGGTGGCCTGCAGGACCGGCTTATATGCACAATTATGACAAGTAGGTAGGTACCTACCTAGGCAGGCAGGCACCTTTTCACATAAGGTACTCCGTACTCCGTACTACAATTTGCTTCACTGGCAAACCAGCAGGTAATTCAATTGGCTCGCTCGCTCGCTGAAACGGTGGACCCAGGCACTGCAAAAGGTGCCTTTCGCGGTGCTGGCAGCAGTGGACAGAGTACAGACAGGTGCGTCTTTTTATAGACCTAAAGTTTGGTTGAATCCTTGATAGTATCGTTGCATTTTACTATGTAAACCCAATGCTCGCAGACAAGAGGCTTTCTTTCATGCAATCAACAGATGGTACACTTTTGTCTCCTCTTCTTACGCGGCCATTCCTATTTCCCCGGCCGATTGCCGGGTCTTCCCCCTCCGCAGCCCGATCGGAACGGCTTCCTGCATCGCAGCAAACCATCACCAAGATGTCACCGCAATGCCCAGGAACTGATTTTCCGAGTGTGTTCCCCGGAGAGTGTTCCATGGACAAAAGAGTTTCCGCTAGGTTTGCTTCCAAATAACTGATCGGAGCATGATAGACACAGACACTCTGTACTCTGTACGGAGGAGCGTGTCAATAAACCGTGCGGAAAATGCCAAGACTAACCCCTGCAATTAACAGGGGAAATTGCAGGGGTATTGCAGGGGCACTTTCTTACGCCACTTTCAGCCAGCAT
>PUHP01000281.1:0-35018 GCA_006783085.1 Colletotrichum shisoi
GTCGACTGACTGGGGGACCCAACAGACGACGACGGGCCTCCCAGCAAAACCCCTGGCTCGGTGACAATACCCAACGAACGAACGAAGGAATAAGCCCGCATGTGCAAGAAAAGATCAGATACTGCGGTAATATCGAGACGGCCAGGCCAGGGGACCAACTTCTCCGCGTTGCAGAAGGGGGTCCTTGTCGGCGCAGGAGGTCACTTAACTCCAGGATGCGGATTGTCTTATTCCCCTTAGGAGGAGGGGGCCTGAAGCCTTGGCTTTGAACTGACCGCAATGCGACTGCGCAAGGCAGCTCGATTAGTGTCAAGCACCGGGCCGAGAGGAGGGATAGAGATTCGCAACGGAGGCGTCAGCGCCGACAGCGCTGAACTTGACGACACGCGGGCGGCGCATTGCCATCCCGGCGTCCAGTCCAGACCCTCCCTACTATTCCACAACACCGTCGACACAGGACGACGGCACTTTTTACCATAACGGGCATACGACGGCGTGCGCACGGCAGCCAATGTGTGCTCTCGCCAGACACGGGGCGAGAGGCAAGGGACGTTTTGAATGATGGCTCTTTTCCCGCCCCACCCCCAGCAGCAGCAGCATCAGCAGCAGCATCATCATCAGCAGCAGCGAAAGGTAGTGGGAAGGAATTGGTTCGGCGCCTTCGGCAACCGTGTTTCTGATGTGGGATGCCTGGTGGCACGGCGCACTGTACCTCTGGACGGTTTTGCATCGCTTGTTTGGCACATCCGGCGGTGGACGCAGCAGCCAGCAGCCAGCAGCCAGCAGCAGATTCCCCGCAAATCGAACGCAAATACCGACGCCCCCTGCCTTCATTTGCGCCGAGGTGGTGGGGGCACGGATTCCGGATTCGCCTTCACCACTTCCCCCCAGTTTGGGTGTTTGGGGCCTCCCTCCTATGGACAAACAAAGAAAGCATATATGGCGTGGCGGAGACGAGCTACGCTGCGACGTTCTACTTTTTTTTTTTTTTTTCCCTTTCCAGGTTTGTTTTTGCGGAGTCGGGTTTCTTTCCCTGCTGATTGATGTATACCCGCCTTGGCCATGTCCGAGATGACCGGCGGACGGCAGGGCGGACAAGATGCTATGGTCGCCTCCCAACGTGCTGTAGACACCCCCTCAATACACAATGGAAGCGAGATACGTATCGGTACGGATATTTGCAAGGCGAATACAGAGTAGTAGTAAAGACGTGGTCTCGCCTTGGGGGGTTTTGTGACAAGCTGGGTTGCGAACTGCCTTCGTTGCGGACGGATGAGACAACGCGGTGCTGGCTGGCGAGGGGACTTTCAGGGCTCAGGGGCCTGGACGATTAATGACACAGAGCTATCCCTTAACGAGACATGAACGCAAACTGTGTGCGCGTGTGTGTGAGGTAGTGCGTGTGAGAATTTGCTTGGGGGGTCAGGAGCAGGTCGAGAAGGGCAAGGTGTGTGTCAACTTTCGCCATTCCAGAGGTTGCTCGATCACCAGACAGTCAGACAACCCAGCCGAAGCCGACGGGAAGTGCCGTCCGGTACGAAGCAGCCACCTCCTCCCTCACCTCACACTGCCTGTACGGATCTGAGACTGATGGCAAACCGTGGCCCGAGGAAGCCGGCGGCCGGAGCAGGCACGGCATTGCATCGTGATTATGGCACGGCGGCACAGCATGACCCATAGAACTTGCTTCATGAGCCGTATGGTAGTGCATCTCAGGTAAGGTATCACTGATCAGGACAAAGTACCGTCGGTATGGCTCACATTGACAAGTATTGATGGCAGGCCTAAAACGGCCCAGGGCCGAGAAAGTTTGGTGTGGGGTTGGCTGGTCGGGTGGGGTTGTGCTGTTGTGACGGGATGGGATGGGACGAGATAGGTCATGTCGTCGAGTGGTGATGATGATTACGAATGGGGACGGTCTAGTGAGCGCAAGGACCCCGGCATTTGTCTACGCAATATCCGTATTGCTTGGTAGGATACTCATGCGGAGCACTATTGAGGCGTCGAATATGGCCCCTTACGCAGCTGGCTGCGCTCCAGGCTAGTGACACGAGCGCGAAGCACGCCGCCTAGGTGGCTGTTGGAAGTTGATGGCGAGTGTGGTCCAGATGTTCGACGAGGAGGAAGAGGATGAGGACGGAGCGAGTACCAGGTACTTCGGCAGCGGTCGGCAAGGTGGTGGGATGCGATACGAAAGCGAAGTACTGGATACGCACCCCTTTGTTTCTTCTCGTCGATTCATTTTCTCCATCAGCAGTCGGTCTCAGCAGGCTGCAATTCCCTCGCCCTCGACGGCCACACCTGCATGCCACCGCTTCCCTGCCATACATACCATGCCATGCCATGCCATGCCACCGCCTTGGCCTGTAGTAGTGTCGTGTGGTGTCGTGTGGTGTCGTGCGCGTAAGTAGACTGTCGACCGTACCTGCTGTGGTGGATGCTTGCTTGCAAGGCGCTGTCGTCCGTGGCCACAGGGCTCACCCCACCGAGGTCCTAGGGTCTTGGTCCTCTCGGCCCCACCCTCGAAGTCTCTCAATCAGCACCGCAGATGGAAATGAGGTACGAATAGAGAAGTTCGTGGTTGGCGGAAGAGAGCCTTTGGGAGGAGAAGGGATGGGGGTGAGACGACTCGAGGAAAAGGAAAGGAGACGGGAGGGGGGTGGAAGTATCAGCAGGGAGCAAAAGGATGGATGCTTGCCTGGCTGGGACGACATTCGGGGCTCAGGTTCAGTGGGAAAGTGAAAGTGGAAAAGTCATTGAGGGCGCGCCCGACAAGGACGACGACGACAAGGACGACGGACGGACGCACGGTGTGGCAAGCCGAGTACGTACTGCCCGGCTTCAGCGCAGGTCCTGAATCTTCCCACCAGATGCCAGACAAGCAGGCCACTAGGCCGTTTTACCTCATCGGTCACTGGTCAGTCGCCCGACAAGCCGAGAGACAATGAACCCCGAACTCATGCCTCCTACTGTAAAACACACTGTACGTGCTGCGAAGCCTTCCCTTGTCCGGCCAGTCCCCTGTTGTTGCCTTTTTGCGACCTGTTGGATCTTTGGCCGCCTCCGCCTTTCTCTGGACTGAAAAAAAGTGGTGGTGGTGGCATTGGCGGTGGCATGCGCTGCACCTGCCTCATGCCCTCCTCCTTTCTATCTCTGGTCGATGCACCTAGACTGGCATGCCTGGGTCCAAGGCAGAAGGCGCCGGTGGATCGAGCTGGGCTTTTACGGAGACCTTCCTAGAAAAAGCGAGGGAGAGGAGGAAGGAAGGAAGGGAAAGAAAGGAAGGGAAAAAACGCCCCCCAAAACCAAGACCATTCAGGTGCCACTTTACCGATGTACTTGGAAAGAACGACACACCCTGCTTCGCTTTCTTTCTTCTTCCACACCCACTCCCCACATCCATAACCGCCCACACCTCAGTTTCCAGTGTCCACCACTTCCGCTCCCACTTTGCAACCTCGTGGAACCTCAGGCTCAGACTTGGGCTTGTCCTGGTGCTGCTGATGGTGGCTGGTGGTACGGGTGCTGGTTCGGTGCTTTGCTCCGTCCAGTGTCTGCCAAGTGCCCACCCTAGCTAGTCAGGTCAGTACGCGCGCCCCTCTCCTTCGTCCCCATCTTCGAGGGCAAGACACCAAGCCGAATTATCCCTAGCACCCTAGTCCCAGAGCAGTTGCGAAAGAATGGCCGGGTCTGTGATTAGGACTGGGGGTTGGTGCTGTGCTGTGCTATGCTGTGCTGTGCTGTGTTAGACTGATGAAGTGGACTGCGACAGAGACTGGCCGCTGTGCTGTGTGGTGTTGGTCCCAGTTGCAAGATTGCAAGCCTCTCCATAGGTAGGTACTTTGCGTCTCTGTGCCTTGCCTCTTTCCTTCCGGCCCCCCTGACATCCTCCCCACGCCGCCGCCGCCGCCGCCGCAGTCGCCTCTCCACCTTGCTCTTTCCAATTTGCCTGGTTGATCGATTGTCCAAAGGCAACTGCGTGTTGTACCTGACCAAACCAACCTAAGTCCCTTCCGTTTTGGCTACCGCCTTTCTTACTCTTCTTTCTGGTATTTGCTTGTCTCCTGCTTCTTCCTGCTGCTGCTCTGCTCCTGGTGTCGGCTCGGCTGCAAAAAGAGGGCAGGGTAGATGGGGTGGGTAGGTAGGTAGGTAGATGGGCTTGTAGGTAGAGAGAGAGACACCTTGAGGAAGTACCTTCCCCTTCCCTTCCTTGCAATAAAGAGTAGCAGGAAGAGGAGGTTGCGACTTGTGACCTTTTCCCTATTGTCTCCTGCGGCTGTCGGCCTACGCCTGCTCCTGCTCCTGCTCCTGTGCCTCCCACTGTCACTCTATGTTTTATTTGTTAGAGCCCCATACTCCTCTGTTACTGTTCCGCAACGCCTCTTTTTCCAACTCAGGTTGACCCAAAGGAAGGCAGGGTACATGGAACAAGGTAACTTGGTCCCATCCCCCTCCCCTCCCCTCCCCTCCCCTCATGTCCCATCCCATCCTGTCCTGTCCTAATCCATACCAAAAATTCCCCAATCCTAATCCTATGCTTTTGAACCATACACCAGCCAGCAGCCAGCAACCGCCCCGTCCAGGCGCGGATACGCTACCGCCATGCTTCACGCTACTCCATCCACCAGGATGAGGTACTTAGTCCCTCAAGATATGTGTGAGGTGTGAGGTGTGTGAATGAAGAGAAGACACAGAGAGTCCAGACAACGAACGACGACGCAACCATATCACGCCCAGTACATACCTACCTCCCTCCGTTTTTTATTCTATGTCACTTTTTATTTTTTATTTACTTTGCTTCGGCTTCAATCCATCACATTGACCCTGGTCCTGCCTGGCCTGGCCTTGCTTTGCCTTACTTGCATTGCTTCTTCTTTTTCTTCCTCCCCCCCTCCTCTTCTGCAGCTACTTACTTGCCTCTTTTTTTGTTGTTGCTGTTATTACTCCTGCTTCTACTCCGAGTAATATCAAACCCTTACACAGTACAATACCAACATCCGTCCATCCGCCCGCACCCTTTCTTGCATCCCTACCGAATCACGTCGCTCCATTGACCTCACCACCCACGAGCCCTTCATTTACACGGACGATCTGAAGCACACCTCGGTGGTTTCCGGTCCCCCTTTTCCCACCTTACCTCTTACCTTCTGCCTTGCGCCGAATTCCTCCTACAAATCAACACCAAACTACCAAACTCCATCCACCCCTCCGAGCTAACTTACCTGGCCGTCCCTGACCAAACGAACCCGTCTCCAAAGTCGCCCTGCTCGTTCAGCACGACCTACTCCAACACCGAAAGCTGCTGCTGCTCCTGTACCACTGACGACGACCACGGCTAAAGGTCCGCCTTCCCTTTACAATAACAAGAACGTCTGCGAAGAAGCTTTTGGTTCGCTTTACGCTTCGGACCAAGGTGCTCTCTCCATTTTATTCAGCCCTCTCCTCCCATGGCCCGCCAGTCAACGAGGCGTCTCCGATAAACCCAGAATCAGCAAACCCTGCCTGTAAGGCCGCGCCCACCCCCGCCGCAACAAGACGAAGAAGCTACCCGACGAGAGGGAGAGCATTCGGACAATTCGGCTTGCTCTTCTTTCTGCCTGACTCATCTGAAATCCCGCAGTTTCCTGCAGACGACCCGACGGAAACAACCTACAAGTGAATCGCTGTCACAAACCCTACCACTGCTTCAAACCCGATGTAGCAACCTGCGGCCTGGATTTGCTTCCCTTACTTACACTTGCCGACCCGCCTCTCCCGCCTTCTTCCGGACACTATTCCCTCTCTCTCACATAGTCCAAACCGATACTTGCCCTTTCCGCTTACGACCGACCGACTTGAGCTCCCCTCCCCGAGCCACGCACCGACCTTGCTCCCCGCTCCGATGTGTTCGACTGCTGCACCTCTGCCCTTCTACAACCTCCCTCTGTCTCCTGCACACCCCACGTCGTGCAGACGAGGCTACTCTCAACAGTCATCACACCCAGCCGCTCATAATCAGAAGCAGTTCAGGTTCGACCAAGGGCCAGGAGCTGCTCTGTATCGGGGCGGGCTTCGCACGCCACCAACCGAAGCCATGAGTGCTACCTACCACGCCCCTCACCTCGTCGCATACGACAGTCATGTTCTTCCCTCATATCCCGCCGCCGTTGCCCAGGCTCGGGGTCCTAAGGCGGCCATGGCCGAAGCTGCTGCGAGGGCTCCTCAATATTCTCGGTACACCCAGCCAACAACGAACTCCTACTCACAGCCCCAGCAGCCAGCTGTGAACCCGGCGTCCGGCACCAGCCAGTACTCCACGACCTCCCGACACTCGACTCGCTCGTCAACACCGACATCAGGCGCCATCGGCAAGTCGGATGGCGCCTCATCATCACGAAAAGGCTCGTCAGCTCTTGTTCTGCACAGTTTGTCGATACCGAGCTGTATCAACCCCAAGGGTGGAAACTTGGCAGACTTTGCGGCTCAGGTAGGGAGCATTTGGCACGCACAAAAAGGAGCGTTGTGCTTACAAAACCGCAGATTACATGCCTTTTCTGGTTCGAATCGATAGAGACTCTGCGAGCCGCCGAGAGCATCCGATCCCGACCATCGACCGCCACGACGCCCCGGCTGACCGAATACGCGACACCATTCCCCCAGTTCAAAAAATGGGCCTACAGCGTCTTGTCGACGACCCAAGTGACGCAGAACGTCATCCTACTCGCTTTGCTGTTTGTGTACCGCTTGAAGACGACGAACCCCTCCGTCAAGGGAAGATCGGGCAGCGAGTACCGTCTCCTGACGGTAGCCCTGATGCTGGGTAACAAGTGTAAGTAGGATGCCTTGACACGAGGAGAAGTACGGAGCTGACTGCTGCTTGCGTCTAGTCTTGGATGATAACACGTACACCAACAAGACCTGGGCTGAGGTCTCTGGCATCACCGTACAAGAGATTCATGTCATGGAAGTCGAGTTTTTGAGCAACATGCGATACAGCCTGTTGGCGACCAAGGAGGAATGGGAGGAGTGGCTCGTCAAGCTATCCTGCTTCTCAGAGTACTATGAGCGGGCCCAGAAGCAACCGACGTCGCCACTGAACAAGTCGTTTACCTCGCCGGTCCCTTCGCCCACTGCTGTCATCCAACCCGCCGTCTCGTTCCCTTCTCTCACACCTTCCACGACGAACGTCTTCTCACCGAACGCGGTCCAGCCATGGCCCTCGGCCTCGGCCTTGACCTACTCCAACCCCCAACTGTCACCGCTCTCTGGCAAGCATCTCGCGGGCATGAACAGCCGGAAGAGGAGCTCGGAGGAGGACATGACGGAGCCCCCGGCGAAGAGACTCAGCAGACAGCCCAACAGCACCATGGCCCCAGTCGCCAGAACCCAAGGGGTCAGCGAGCAACCAATGCGTCTCCCGGTCCCTAACCTCTCGCTGAACACCAACCTCTCGTCGGTACAGGCGCAGGTGTACCCGGGCATGGCGACATACCCGGCGCAGCAACACGTTTCGCTGCCGCCCCTGAGCAACGGTGTTCGCGCCATGGCGACGGTATACCCTCCCGCCACCACCGTCTCCATGTCCCAGCTGCCTATGCCGGGCTCGGCCTCGATGCCCCAGGCCTCACTTACGCCATCAAACGTCCCGATGCACAATGTCATGGGGTACGGTACGCCGACCAAGAGGCACAGCCCTGGCAGTCTCTCGGTGTACGCGTCGTCGCCACTGGGCGAGCAGTTTCCGACATCGGTTATGCATACTCCTATCGCACACACACCTATCTCGCACTCGCCAAGTGTATACCTACAGCAGCGACCGAGCCCATACAAGCCTATTCGGCACGTCAACACACTGCTCTACCCCCCGCCGTCGGCGTCTCTCAACGAGTACCATTTGCCTACGACGCAGATGCACTACCAGCCTCTTGGACGACGTAACGACCTGCGAACCGGTGTTGTCCCAGAGTTTATGCACGCACCATACCGGATGAGCGCGCAGATGCCGCAAATGCCCCACGGGCTACCGCAGGGACCGTACCCGAACTAGGAGATCGGGCGTCTCGTGCTTTCAGCAACACCACCGTCACTTTCCAGAATACCTCACTGAGGTGGAATATTTCATCACTTGTTCTTAGCATTGCATTGTTTACGGCGTCGACCGAGGGCCACTCATTTATTTACAACAACCAGCCTGGGTAACGACCTGGTTGAACGTTTTCGGGATTTTCGGGATTAGGACAAGGAAAGGGACGACTCATGGCTCAACTGCTAAAATTGCATCATGCGGAGTTGTCTTTTAATATTCTTTTGGGACTTTATCAGGGCCGTGGAATCATGGAGCGGCGGATGGCGGTACGGCTGCAAGAAGGCCCAGGGTCGTGTAATACCTACCAAATCTTTTGAGGTGACTCAGAGCGCACCTCTCAGGCCCGACTCCCATCCGTCCTGGTCGGAAGACTCAGGGAGGGAGGGGGGGGGGCTCAGGGCCTGTCGGCCTTTTTTCAGCGTAGATAGAATCAAAACGTCAGCGATGACGACTAGATCTGGAAAGATCTAAGGAATCATAAACAAAGCAGTTAAAAAAGGACTTTTCCGTCACTCTTGCAGCAACATGGAATTTGCATGTGAAATATGGAGTTGCGACTTGGCAACGATGACTAGGGATTGATTGAGTTTGGGAGGGGTTAGCCAATCGGAGAAAGATAGTGACAGTTGTTTTTGAAAGCCGTTGATTTGGCAGGAACACGGTGTGTAGCGTGCGATTTCCGCACTTGGCACTGCTCGACTCGAGTGCGTCGCCACCCACCAGGTCGGCCTGCCAAGGTCATGACGACTGGATGGTTGGATCGTTGAGAAGCCATTCGCAATTTCCTGCCTCCCGATTGACCGAAAGTATAGATACTGTGGATGTAGGCACGGTTCCTGAAATCAGATACTCGATGGGCCCTATGGTTCGCTGTCTGGGGATAACCTTTCTATGCGAGTGAGTTGGGAGGGGTTTATGGGTTCCTCTCGTGCTGACCGAAACCGTTGGCATCGCCAAGCTAGGGTAGGTATTGCGGAGTTGTGTGCGTGACCTCCCTTGTCCGCGAAGCACCGCTGGTTGCTACTACTCCTGATCCGTTCGGACGAGACCACCGTGGCAAGACCACAAAAAGGCGATGGGATGGGCGAACGGCGGCTGAACATAGACTCGGAAAAGCGCCTCGCTCACCACCTTGGGGATGTAGGCCATTCCGGCGCCGAGACGGGCTGCGCCGTGTAGACAGGTCTGAAAGCAACTTGTAGCTGAGAGCGACCGTGTCCGCCCTTTCAAGACGGAATCGCCCATCGTACTGGCTCTCGGCCGTCGACTCGGCCGCATTCGAGACCTCCTGCGTTGACGAGCTTCGTTCTAATGACAGGGCCCGAGAAAGAAAAGAAAAAAACGACGTGTGCAAAGTTTGCCCTGCTGATGGGACTGCTGGGCCGCTGGTCGTCAAACCGTGGAACCAGAGATTGGTGGGTGGGTTTTTATTCTATTTTGGTTTCGCTCATGTCTTCTTCCTCTTTCTCCCCCAAACGCCATCGAACTGTTGAAGTTTAAAGCCAACGCAGCTCACGATAGCATCGGAGATGGCCCGGAGACCACAGACAAAATGAAGGGCGGCATCTTTCAGGGACCGCGAGTCCTCCAAGGATCAAACATCACTCGCTTCTCCCTCTATCTCTCTCTCTCTCCTGAGCAGACCATTCCTCCACGCATAAGTATATTCGCTACACCACCGGGCGCATCCCCTGGCTCACGATGGTCTTCGGAATCTTCAAGAAATCAAAGAATGCCGACGACGCCGCCGGCCCGGCCGACAATGGAATAGTCCCCGTGCGCCGGATCACCTCGAATAGCATGGCCTACGCGCCAGTCGCCGAGCAGGATCTTATCGGTGTGGATATGGCGGCCGTCTGGGAATCCATCAACGCGCCGCGCACGACGTTGGCCGTCGACAGCTACGAATTCTTCCTTCCGGCAGGCCCCATGGTCGAGGACAAGTCCTGGATGGTCCTGACCAACGGCGACATTGGTTTGGTTACCTGGAACGGGCTCCTGGTCGAAGACAGTGACGTGATCCACCGCGTCAAGACGAAGAACCGAAGAAAGGCATTCACCTTCCACTGCGGGTGCTTAACCCTCGACTTCCGCCTGTCTCAGTCGCCCCGTCGGAATTTCATCGGACACGGTGCCACGGCCGAGTGCCGCGTCATCGCGAGGCTCAAGACGGACTGCCGGTTTGCCGCCGACAAAGTGACAAAGTGTATGGCTAGCCTGCTGTGGTTCAGGGTGCAAGCGTACGGCAGCACGCATTGGCGGACGCCGACGGAGGTCGCAGACGATCTGCGGAAGGCAACAAAGGCCCTGCGCGAGCTTGTCGGGTTCGCCGCCCGGTTTATCGAAGTGCTGAGGAGGCATCATCAAGGCAATGGCAGGGAAGATAGCATGCCCGTGGCGTACAAAAAGGCCATCATGCTCATGGGCCTGGCGAAGTGGTATCGCACCCACCGCGCCATCAACTCTATTCAGTGTCTGGAAAATGCCCTTCGACGATCGGTCGATGAATCCACGCGCCAGGTAGCCAGTAGATCTGCATGCCTCGTCCAGTCCAATCTGCTCGGCATGTTGGGGTGGAGGCTCGCACCTGGGAGCTTGGGATCGCAACAAAACGTGCTACCAGATGTGTTGACCACGCTGGATGTTCTCGGTACGACGGACTGGGATTGCTACGCGGAGAAGGATGTGAGGGCGAGGATGGAACAGACCGAGGTCACGGTCCGAATCGTCAAGGAGGCCGACTTCACCCTCTGGACGCAGCAAAAGATCATGAGGTTTCAGCGACACCGCCCCCTGAGCAAGATTGATTTGACCGAGCCGAGTTGGGCCGGCCAAGAAATCAGAGGGGAGGAAAAGATACATCCTTCTCACGTGAGGATGCTCAGGGCTCTACCGTGGGTGCTGTCTTTCGACGTCGACGGTCACATCCCCATCCTGAGGTTTGTGGCCCCTGACTCGGTTGATGGGGTCAGCTGATGAATCATGTGGAATGGGGTCACGACGGAAAGAGTCACGACGGAAAGAGTCACGACGGAAAGAGTCACGACGGAAAGGCCGTGTTGGAGGAAGTAACTACTTGGCCAGCCTGGAGTTTGGGTCTCTTGTTCTTTTGTCTTGCAGCTGTCGTACATCCAGCACAGGCTGAAGGCGAGGACCATGTCCAATGAGGACCAAGAGAAAAGCAATGGGACGTCACTTACGTCGGCGTAAGTGCAGGTAGACATTCATTTCCATCTAGTGATACGGGGGTAGATCTGAAACAACATACCGCCGCAGACGACTGAAGCGGACGAGGACCGGAGACAGTGGCAAACTTTAGGTAGTTTCTTTAGGTAGTTTCTGGCCAGAAGTGATGTGGTGTGGCGATGGAAGGAGGAAAAAGTTGTTGTGCATTCTGCCCAAGACGATTGCCCGCGTAAGATTTGGGACTTTTGCATTGTGAATAGGAAATTCAGACAATATGCTCCACAGTTTCAGCACTTGCAGACGAGGCCGGTCAAAAGAAAAAAATGGGATGATTGATTGCCAAGACAAGTGTTACAATGTTGTATATTTCCGTCGTGTTGAGTGCCGTTTCAATCAGCCTGGCTGAGACGTCCGTTTCGCCTGGGTGACTAGCTGTAATCACGATGCGGCGGCGGTGGGTGGGCGAGCGGGGTGGACAAATTGCACCGAAATGGGGATTCAAGTGAAAGCGCGACATGTCGAAACTGACGCAGCAGTTGGCCAGTTGGCAAGCAGAAACAAGATTGCGATGGCTTGCTTACCATGAAGATGTGATCCCAAGGCGTTGTGTTCCCTTCATTCGACAGAAGAGAGCAAGGCAGATAGCAATACAGACAATACAGGGAAGGTATACATACTATCCGTCTGAAAGGAGAGTTTGGGTGAGTTGGGACGAAAGCCGTGCGACCGACGACGGTTGACTAGAAGACGCAGGGAAGAGGGCTTGCCCACGTCACTGACAGCGGGAGTTTGCTCTTCTTTTGCAAGGTTTATTTGCGTCGGAGGGCATCTTGCGATTCTTTCGAAGGTGATGATGTTACGGAGCAACGGAGGCTGTCGCAGGAAGAAAAAGAAGACAAAAAAAAACATGTCATTCACTTTGTCTCGGATCTCTGACGGACAGTGGATCGAGAAATGAGAAACAGGAGATAGTCAATCACCACCTGGTGAGAGAAGAGCTGACACCTGGCGGCTTGCCACGGGGCGTTGATGGGGTGCTCGTGTCCCGCGCTAGCGGGGAAGATTGGACATCCGCTTGGACAGGGGTAGTGCATCACACGGGTGCTAGAAACAAGTTAATTTGCCCCAATAGCCTTCCCAGCGTCCGGAAAATACGAGCTAACCAGTCAGAAGGCCGCAAAGGAAGGCCATCGTAGTATTTTTTATTGGCACCATCAAGGCCACCAGCCACGCCCAACTGCAAAGGGTCCGCCATTCAGCCCCACTCCCTCCCCGTTTCCTCGTTCCTGGCCCGGGAAGGTGCCCCACCCCCTCCCTTCCTGCTGTCCTATTTTTTGCTGCCCACCATTCTCTGGCACTCGATGACCAGGGCAAGGGGGGGCGGAGGTGGACTCCCTTCTTCCTCCCTTTCCCATAGCAACGGCCCCCTCACTGCTCGTCGGACAGCAACAGCAACAGCAACCCCTTCACACTCGCTCCAGCCTCCTCCTCCTCCGATCCACCCCCGGCGACCCTTTCAGAATCCAAAGAGTCCCGACGGTTTGTTGGCAGTTGCCCAGTCGTTCGTTCCCGTACCTTCGCTCCGTTCCATCGGCCGTCGTTGCCCGTTGTCCGTTGCTCCGTAATCGTCATCATCGCTCTTGACCTTGACCTTGACCTTGACCTCGATCTTGACCATCACCGCCATCCCGTCCTTGGATTCCCGCGATTCTCCGCTACGGGACCTCCCTCAACTCCACGACAGACCCTCCCCTTGCCGTACTGCGCGCCGAAACATCCATTCCTCATCCATCCGCGCCATCGTCCCCTTCGTTCGCGACGACACGCCGGACTCCGCCAGTCCTCTCCCGCCGTACGCCATACACATCACGTCGCCGCCGTCGCTTGGCCTCGACAACTCCGTCCGTCGCTCGAATCGTTCTCTCGAATCGTTCTCTCGCTACCAACCGCTACCGGAGAACATCTATCCCTACGCACTCCCGACAGAATCCTTTAACACACTTATAATCCCGCCCTCGCCGATACGGTTCTGACCATCTTCGACGTTCGTTCGTCCTGCTCGACTCGACCCGGTCGCCTGCCTCGTCGCCGTAGGCCAGCCCCTACATCACCATGTCAGGTTTTGGCGACTTCACCAACATCTGCCACATGGCGCCACTGCCACTGTGTGCGTCCATCGGTCCCATTACGGAGGTCACCAGCGGTGTTGGTATCGAGCCGGACTGCTATGCCCGCAATATCGAGCTGGCAAACACCATCATTTTTGAAGGTGCCGCCAGCGCCATGCACATCGTCGCCCTCCTCATGACCGTCGTCATGATCTTGCACATCCGCGGCAAATTCACGGCTGTTGGTAAGTTGCACTCTCAGCACCGCACCGCACCGCTGCGTCAGATACGCATTGCTGACGTGCCACTCACAGGTCGCAAGGAAATCCTCATGTTCTTTTACATTTACATGCTCCTCAGTTTCATCTCCCTTTGCGTTGATGCAGGTGTCGTACCTCCGGGCTCGGCCCCGTATCCGTACTTCGTATCGGTGCAAAATGGCTTGACGTCTGCCTTGATCACTTGCTTGTTGATCAACGGTTTCGTCGGATTTCAATTGTACGAAGACGGCACCCTTCTTTCCGTCTGGCTGCTGCGCGTTTGTTCTCTGGCGGCTTTTGCGATATGCTTCTTGGTTTCGCTTGCTACCTTCAAGTCGTGGGTTGGTCTGGGACCCACCAACACCATCGGTCTCTTCGTCGTTCTGTACCTGCTGAACGCTATTGAGCTTTTCGTCTACGTCGCACTCCAGATCCTCCTTGTCGTCAGGACTTTGCAGGACCGCTGGCCTCTGGGCGACATCGCCTTTGGCGTCTTCTTCTTCGTCGTGGGCCAGGTCATTCTGTACGCCGTCAGCACGCAGATCTGCACCGCCGTCAGCCATTACCTTGATGGCCTCTTCTTCGCCACAATCTGCAACCTTTTGGGCGTCATGATGGTGTACAAGGCATGTAATGATGCTTGTCCAGCCTGGCGACTATTGCTGACATTGCTGTGTAGTACTGGGACTCCATCACCCGCGAGGACCTCGAGTTCTCCGTCGGGACAAGGATGAACAACTGGGAGGTTAAGGAGCTGTTGCCCGAGGAGGACCGCCGAGCCACCGTGTACGCCGAAGACCCTTATGGCCAGGCCAGCGGCTATGACCACTCGTACTCCCCATCGCCGGCGCCGGCGCGCTACTCTGCCCGGTACTGATGCACCCTGGGGATTGGTTCACAGAGTTGCATGAGAGTTTCCGGGCAACAAACCAACGCAAGCGTTTGTTTCCACAGCGATTTTTGACGACAGGCGTCCGGGTGTTGCCCCCTTGCAGCAAGCGCTCTCTGTGTGGTCTGGCTGGATCGAGGATGACGACGAATGGATAACATTGAATCACAACTGGCGTTTGGGAGGAAAACTGTCTTTCACAGGTAGGCCGGTCTGCGCACGCACACACACACACACACACACACACACACTCCCTCAAACACACACACACAATGCTGAGATATGACTGTTTTGGGGAGAGACTCGGTCTCGGGATATATGGTTTTTGGCCGGGACCCGGCTCCACTCTCGGTCTTGCTAAATAGTGCTGGGTCAAGCAGACTAACGCTGGGTCACCGAAAGAGGAGGGTAATAAATTTAACGGACATCGGTAACGATGCTTACGAGCATTCGTGGTACATAGTTTAATTCATTCATGACACAACGAAAAAGTCCAAGCCCTTTCTGAGTCAATATGACTGGTTCTCAAGGCGGGCAGGGGGGGGGGGGGGGAGGGATGATGAGGGGTTGGTGGTGAAGGATGTGGCTAAGTGATACATTTGCAAAGTTGAACCAGGTAGTTTGGTGATCGCATAATGCTTAATGACTTGCAGGATTGCAACGGCACAAGGCTGCATGCGCACTTACGTAGCAGGCCCTAGGTAGGTAGGTAGGTAGGTGGTGAATGGCAATGCCACCTACCTGGGTAAGTCCTGTTAGGTTTCTCTTAGGGCGTGCGCTGCTCGAGGGTGTTTCGTGGCAAGTCAGAGGTTTTCGGGATACGGAGGGAAGTGGAGTAAAAGTCAAGGTGCACCCGCCGAGCCTCGCCGGAGTGATCAGACAAGCTGACAATGCCCCCCCCATGCTTACCTGTGAGTACCGTGCGTTTCTGGCCTGTGCACAGCTATCCTGCTAGTGGATCTAGCAGATAACTAATACAGCGAAAAAGAGCAAAAGGGATAGTCTTAGCCCATCCCGACCCGGAGCGAAGCGTAGGAAGCAGGGTAGGATAGACTATTCCAACCCTCCCTAGCGGAGCCGTTTTGCAATAGAAAAGTTAGAGGAAAAACTTAAGAAAGATAGATTCAAACCTGTAGCCTCGAGGTTGCCCTACTGGCAGGACAGCTGCGCACAGGCCAGAAACGCACGGTACTCACAGGTAAGCATGGGGGGGGGGCATTGTCAGCTTGTGTGTAGACTCGCCTAGCCGCAGGCGAGCGTTTATACCAAAACAAGGTTTGTTACTGACGCCGGAGAAGTGTAGTGATCAAAGGGAATAGAACGCCAACCTGGGATAAGCTTTGACGCAAATTGTATCTGTATTGCGGCAAAACATGTTGTGTCTGGGTTGGTGTACAGGTAAAGTAGAAATTAGACTTCCCCAGTTCTAGGCGATCGCTCCCCTAAGTAAGCACTCCGAGTCGGCAAACAGGCCGAGGCTATCCTGTCTTCCGTGAAACGGAGCCGCCCGGGCTGCCCGAGTTGTGAGGGGGTCGCTCTGTTAATTATGGAGCCTGGGGTTGTGGTGGTGGTGGTGGTGGTGGTGGTGGTGTTGGATGAGGAGCAAAAAGCGAGAGTGAGGGGAGAAGGAGAAGGAGAGATGAGAGAGAAGAAGAGGGAGAGAGAGGCAAGGTTTTGATCCTCTGCATCTCGAGGCACGTTTATGTTTCCGCCAAAGTGTCAGTTTGCGCGGAGGTCTGAAGGAGATGAAGTCGCAAAGACGAAAAAGGGGTTAGAGAGAGTATACTCACAATGAACAACACTGTATTACGGCACTGCCGTACAAACTTAGTGTGGGTAGGTAGGTAGGTAGGTACTGAGAAATGGTGGTAGACAGACTGCCCCACAAGAGCACTGAAACAGGCAGCGTTCTTTTTGCAGGTTCTGCTTTTAACGCCGGCGGACATTACAGTGGACCAACAAGTGGGCGGGTACATTGCAGACACAATGGGAAGGGGACCCAGGTCGAGCAAATGTAATCGGATCCATCGGACCTGCTGGGCTAAAGCTAAGGGGCAATTTGTCGCACCTGCAGCCAATCACGTGTCTCGCTTGGCTACGAACGCAATGCGGGACATGCAATTCACTAATGACAAGGAGCGCGAGTGAGAGAGAGGTGAGGATTAGTATACATTCAATTCTAACTCCCTGTTTTTGGTTGGTGTAGGTGGCAGATTGGAGTTGCTATGGGCGGGTTGCTCCGTGCATATGTACTCGTCCACCCCATCTATCTATCTACATGTAACCGTACATAGGAAGATATGCGTTACACACGCTTGGCCCTGAGACTCTTTCGGGAATCTAATGCCGACCAGGTACCATGCTATAGTCACTATCTCGCCGGGATCGGCGGCGCAGGTTGTCGCTGGATCGCCGACCTACCTAGGTTCAGGCAATCAAGTCAAGCAAGTTCAGGCTAGGTAGGTACATAGTACGGGCGGATAGGTGATTAATTAATTACTTTCCGTGCCCACCTAGGCGCTATCTCTACTGCAGGTTGGTTACCTTTCCGTTATTGCCCAAGGTAGCTTAAGGTACTTACCTACCTTACATAGTACTGCCCAACAGGGTAGGTGGGTAGAAACTATGTAGGTAGTGGCACCCACCCCTAGGTGCTTCAGCACAAGGGTGGCTTTTGTTTGGAAATTCCTGCCCCCCTCTCCGCGATTCAAAACCTTTTCCGTATCCGTCCGCACTTTCCCAATTTCTAGGCTTGAGGCAGGTTTGTCGGTCCAGCAGCACCCACCCCAGACGCCTCTGCCTGCCTGGCTGGACATGATGGGACAGCGAGGTAGCAGATAGGCGTTCCAACTAGTGTAATGAATTGTGTTTGGCCCGTTGCATGATCCTCTCCACGAATATACACACCGCTAAGCTACGGATACAGTACTTACTTAGTACATTGCCTGTAGGTGGTGCGGTGCCTTATCTACGTGCCACGGTTCCCTGGTTCTGGGTCCAATACGAGTCCAGAGAGGCAGGCCTTCTCGCTCTACCTTCCGTTTTCCCATTTCCCTTCCCATCCCTTTCCTCGCATCAATATCGACATCGGCCTCCGACATCGACATCGACATCGACACTGCCATTGATTGACCTGACTGACGCCCGGGCTTTCCTTCTTCTTTGTTCCCCCTTTACAATAGACACGCCTTGACTCTTTGCACACAAACAGCCCAGGCCAGGGCCAACTGTCTGTCTAGGTAGAGCCTCCTTGTCCCCTCGGGCATCCCAGCTCCCGACCGTCGCTGAACTTGATTATTCTCGTCCACCTCACCGGCCGACGTCCAGCTTTTCTCTCCCTCCCCCTCTCCCTCACTCTCTCAATCCCTCCTCCCCCTCTTCTCTCTTTTCCCTCCATCTGCTTCCCCTCCTGCTCCTCCCTCTTTCCCTCCCTCTTTTGCACGATTTCCCTTGGCCACAGAGTCCAAGAGAAGGAGAGGACCTAGGCCAGGTTTCTTGCGCCAGATCACGTGAAAACACGCGATATTCTATCGCAGCCAACCGCAACCGCAGCCGCAGCCGCATCCGCGTCTGCAGCAGCGCACCACCGCAGCACCGCAACCCTTCCTTGCAATATCCTCGTCAGCCATTCAATCAAATCAGTGTGCGGTCCACCGCAAAACACTGCATCACAGGCCGACCCCGTCTCAGTCCAATCCAGCCAGTCCAGTCCATTTCAGGTCATTGACCTGAGAACATCATCAATCCGCTTCAAAAACCAAAAGACAATTAATATTGGCAGAAGGTTCACCTTCACCCCCTTGCCGTCTTACTTATCACCCTTTTTCTTCCTTTCTCCTTTGGATTATCGGGACTCTGGACAGGCCTGACGGTTGAAGCTTCCCCCGGCGGCCATTCATTTGCCCAGCAGCACCATCCTTACTACACACCAACCCCCGCCGCCGATTGGACTGCAACATACCATACGGATATCAACCCCAGATCCCTCCGGCCTATAGTTCGCAAAGCGCACACCTAATCAACATCAGCCAACGACATCTAACACAACCAACCGTCTAGTCTTTCCTATTTCTCAAGTCACCCCCAAGTTCCTACCCCACCACCTGCGCCGCTATTACTTACTCAATTGTCTTCCTTCCTATACCTTTCCTCCTTCCTATACCTTTCCTCCTTCCCTACCTATACCTTTCCTTCTTTCCCTTGTTACACACTAAGCGGCTTTGTCCAACACACAAGCACACGCACGCACACACACACACTCACTCACTCACCCACTCACTCACACTCACCCACTCACACTCACCCACTCACACTCGCCCACTTACACTCGCCTTACCTCACCTATCGTCGACCACCTTTCGGTGTCTTCCGGTTCACCTACCTGCATACCTTGGTATCTACCTGTCTGGCATCCTGGACCTGTAGCACCCTTCTGGCATTCGGACTCGGACTCGGACTTTTACGCCAACGCCAACACAACGCAGCGACTTGAATTACATTCTACCTCCCCATCATCTTCAATGCAAAACCGCAGCCTTGTCTGGTCCGGTCGCACAATCGTGCCGGAGTAATCTCGGTTTTCTGCCCACTCAGCCTCCCTCAGATACGACTCATATCTAAGAGATACCGAATCACAATTCATTATCCTGGATGAACCGCAGCCTCTACTCATTCGTACCAAGTCCACGCCCGGTGTGAATAGACACCCACCCTTTCGCCTCACCACAACCCCGATTGGGTCGCCGTCACTATGCACCTCGACCCCGGCGACGGCAGGCGCTTGACGTCCCAAGATGAGGAAAGCTACTGGCAATCGGTGAAAATGCTGCAAAAAGAAGACGACGAGAGGATGGAGAGTGACCTCGTGGCTAACACCAAGTATTACATGGCCCGCCTGACGGATCTGAACCACCAGAAGCAGGAGCTCGAGAGACGTGCGCTCGAGGTCCACCGCGCCATCAGTCTAGAACACAAGAGTCTGGAGGACCTCACCAACCGTTTTCAAGAAGCGAGGATGGACCTTCAGCTCCAGCGCGAGAACCATCACAGGGTCGTGGCCGCCTGGTTTGCCGAGGAGCAACGCAAGGAGAACGATGAGCGAGCGAGGATCGCCGCCGCTGCCCTTGCCGCACCCTCGCATCGCCATGCCGCGTCCGCAGAAAACACGCAGGCCATCAAGGCGCCAAATGGAATCCCTAGTGGAACCCCCAATGGAACCCCTAATGGAACCCCTAATGGAATCCCTAATGGAATCCCCAACGGAATTCCCAATATACCCAACGGTGCGATGCTGAATAACGGAGACCATCGCAACGGCCCTCACCCGTCGATCCCCGTCCCTGGCAGGCCTGACCAGCCGCCGCTTACGATGATTATGGATGCACTAGGTCGCTCCGTCGGCCCCGTGAATCGCCTCCCGTCCAGTAACAGGTCCGTCATATTTCTGTCTGGTCTGCCTCAGAAGAGGGCGGTGCAGCTTCGCCCGGGCGTCGTGCTCGGCCAGCAAGACTTGAAGCAACTTGGTGAAGCCGAGGAGAAGTGGATGGGCGCCGTCATCCAGGCGACTGGTCTCGTACGGAAACAATCCCAGCAGTGTAATATGTGTGCCAGGGGCCAAGGTCCTTTCGCCCAATGCATCGGCCTTGCCATGCCCGAGTTCCAGGCGTGCGGTAACTGCATGTGGCAGAGGACAAACTGCTGCGAGCCATCGGCGGCAGAGCAAACGCCGACCATCACCAAGTTCAGGGCCTTCAACGCGCCTACACAAGACGTCCAGGGTGACCGGGGCCCCGTAAGCGGCAGCTTCAACGGCTCCACGACTCCCGCCTCCCTCAGTCGGCCCAACTCCCGAGACAAGAGCTTCCTTGAGGGCTCAACCGCCACGGACGAGGCGGAAGAGGACCTGACGCCCATCACCAAGGCAACCCTCACCCTCAAGCACGACGGGACTGTCTACACCCACCCAGAGTGCATGGAAGGTGTCCCCGTCGGCAAAATCGACCACAATCACCCTTACTGGGACCAGTCCTGGCCCGAAATCGCGCCAACAATTGAACCAACCCTGCAGACGTGGCGAGACAAGCTGCAGGGGGCCCTCGAAAAGGGACAGAACAGCATGAAGTTCCAGCTTGGCCGACAGGTGAACCGTGGAGAGACCATTCTCAAGTTCCTGGAAGACGCCGACTTCTGCCCCTACCAACTGGTGGCCAAGAAGTACATGGTGACTCGCCTGGTTTCTTACGACACCATCTTCCGCCTGGCTGACACCCTACGGACCCTGGAAGGCTTTAAAACGCTCGACGTTACCCCGTTGGAATGGCTGCGGCAGCGCCTACAGGAGATCATTACGGCCGAAGGCCCCAGCTTCAACCTCGCCAAGACCATCCACGACTTTTATCACGATTCCAAGTACGTCGCTCTGAGGCTCGCCAACGGCAAGAAGAGCATCGGTAGACCGTCGGGCATGAAGATGACGCCAAAGGACTCGCCCAACTCGACCAAGGGCACGCCGAATATGAAGAAGCGCAAGCTCTTCATTAGCGAGGAGTTCCCTGGCGCCTCACAGCGTCCGCTTGCGCCCACGCCCACGACGGCACATCATTCCCACCCTCAGCCGCTCTTGCAATCGCAGCCCCATGTTTTCCATGATGAGCCACAACGGAGCGCGCCACCGACGCCCGAGTTGGCCAGGCCGTACAAGAAGTTCAAGATGTACCAGGGCCCCAGGAAAGCCAAGGACCCGGATCTCGAATACGATGGCTTCACCGACATTGACGAGTTCAGCGGCGACCATATTGGCAACCACGACTGGGCGCTGAACCGGATCAAGTCCCGCCTGAACACCGCTAGTACCGGTGTGACGCAGTACTGGCACTGGATCCCCGACGGTGGCGAGGAAGTTTTCGAGCATCAAGTGCTTGCCGAAGGAGACAACTGTACCTGGGGCATATACCGCAAGCCGATCAACTTCCATTTGGAGTTGGAGCATATCCAGGAGATGCGATGGGCCACCGACACGCTCAAGGTCATCGTGGTGTGTAAGGCTGGCGCTGTATCTTCGCCCACCGGTGAGCCGAGAGGAAACCTCATGGCCGAGTTCAAGCGAGATCGCACCAAGAGGCGCTTTTTGGACTTCTGCAGTAAGAAGGGCGTCGCGTTGGTCAAGGTCGAGGCGTGAGTATACCTTGTCTTTTCCCAGGCGATTATGAATCCGGCTAACCAAGCATTCCAGAGACGTCATCGAGAAGGCTTGGGACGAATACGAGTCCCTTGAAGTCCTGGCTATGGGCGATTCTGAGATTGATTAGAGGCTTCCTTCCGGTGGACTCGCAATTCACGTTGACGCAAGTCGATGCACGTCGATGCAGATGGCGAGTGACGTTTTGTTTGTTGCCTTGAGAGCGGAGAACGGTGGAGATACCCCCTTGGTTTCTGATTTCTGGCTTCTGGCTTCTTTGGGCCTTGACTTTTAGTGTGCTCGACTGCGCAGGCGTTTTGGGCGGGTTGTACAGGCAGCAAACAGGGCACTGCTAGATATGGGATGACTGCACACGTTCCAGTCGGTATGCATGCGAGGCGAGGTCATCGCCAAGGCTTGGCCGATTGCCATGATCGTAGTGGTAGCGGAGTTCAAGGTTTTCTGCGACATGCCTGTTTGGCTGTCTGACAGCATCTGCCTTCTTTCTTTTCAATTTTTTTTTTCAAAGTTCCGTCCTTGTGTGGAGGCTCTGTATCAGAGTCTATCTGCAACAGGATCCATCTTTCAGCCAGGAGACGCGATACTTAGACAGAGTGAGTGGCCTAGGGAGCCCACCGAATGAAAGTCATTTCACGAGAGGGCCTGTGCAAGGTACCAGGTACCTATCTGCAAGGTAGCGATGTGGCCGTCATTAGCAGATGAGCGCTGGGGCGTGAATTGTAGGATGAGCGTGTGTGTGTTTCGGCGAGTTTGATAGGGCAGGGGCAGCGGTGAAGGGGGAGGCCGGAAAGGGCCGGAGGGGGCCGGGAACTGTGCCATGCTTGAATGGGTGTGGGCCGGGAGCCGGCAGCCGTTGGGACCCCACTCATTTCCCGGTGGTGATGCGCCGTCCTCCGTTGCCTGCACCATTCCACACCGTCCTTCTGTTTGCCCGCATCATGCACCGTGTCGTCTAGGCCAAGCAGTCTTCGGGTTTATGCTGGAGGAGTATGTTCTCCTTCTCCTCCTCCTCCTCAGCTGAGATGTATTTTCTAGGACGCGTCACGATGGTTCTGGCCTAATGGCGGCGCATTGCGACAGCGGAATGCTGCATGCCCGTCGTTTCGTGCCTGCGTCTGACCGACGGCCAAGGTCAAAAGACATGAGAGACACCAAAAGAACCCAGCCACCGCACACTTCCTAATATCTAAAGGTGTCCCCTCTACGGATATCTGTCAGACCGTTTCCTCTTCTCGCTTCCTCGCTCAGCCCTTCTCTTGGTCGTCTCATCTTCGTTCTGCTGCGGGCCGCGAGCCTGGCAGCAGTGGATTCATCTTATACCTATCTCTCTTCTGTATCAAATCCTCGACCTTTGGATAACTTCATTGGCGTCGATTCAAGGATTGATACAGACGTCTTGTTTTATCCCCCCCGCCGGGGGCTCGTGACGGGGCTGTTGTTCTATACAAAACAACCTCCCAGGTATTCACAAGCCCCAGGGAGTCTATGATGGCAACGACCTGCTGATTCTGTGCTTTTGAAGAAAATGATGCTGGCAGTCGATATCTCGATCACCAAGACCAAGCCGCAGTACACTTTCCGTTCGGTCATACCTGGTTTTCGTCCGAACGGCCAAGGGCGAAAGCCTCGATCTTGGGATGAGAAGGTGCAGTCGTTGCATTTCTGCCCCGGGTCCTGAACCTGAAGAGAGCGTCCGGGTCCCCTCCGCGGTTCCCGTCGCCTCCCGTTCCTACGTCGGTGGTAGACGCGTGTGATGCTGGCCCGCTTTGGTCGAAATCGTGTTGATAGCGAAGGCAAGTGGCTCTGACTCCGATTTATGACATTCATACTGACTATTTTCCCTTTCGGAAAAGAAACATTCCACGGCCAGACCAACGTCACGATGTACGTGTTTGGACGAGATTCCATCGCTTAATCTGTTCTCATCTATTATACGACGCCCCCCTATCGACAATGCCTCCCCCTCCTCCTTACTATCATTCTTTTATGTCTTTGTGAGTGGTGTCTTCTGTGGCTCCTACACAGGTCGGTCTCGGTCCGAGCCCAAAGATCTCGAGGAGCAAGCTGCAACAGGCCGAGATGCACGGCCCGCTCACCACCTTTACCGGCCGCACCAGGGTATGCCTGTTCGTCACTGCAACGCGAAATCCCGCACCTGACGGTTGACATCGGCAATGGCCTCATTATCTAACTGTGGCTTGAGACAGCGATAGATGTCTACCAGACTGCCTGCGAGAAGCTGATTAGAATATGTCGGAACAGAATCGGCGCCGGATCTCGGGATTAATCCGGATCCGGGTAGATGTGGGGCGGTGGCCCGCTAAGCGAAAATGGGGCGGCAGGCCCATACCTTTCGCCTTGGCAGGCGCCAGCCAACCCACCTACTTCCGCTCCTGCAAGCCAGTCACACAACCGAAGTTATCACCAGATCCGTGAATCGCTTCATCGTGACGAAACCTTTCAATCTGTGATCATTTATACCAACAGAATACGTACAAGAGTAAGCCTGCGTTAGCGCCCTTTCGTTCTCCCCTTCCTCGCAGACAAGATATCCCTGTGCTAACTTCGGGCTTGGCCCAGGTAGACGACCATGACGGTGATACTGGCTGGCAGCTTATATAGCTACACTCTCACAGTATCGCCGCATGTTACTAGATTCCGGAGGACTTCCGAGCTCTTTACCTACTGCAAGATCCGCCTCGTAGGCGTTGTTGTCGACGACAAGCTCACGTCGTATCAGAGCTGAGGTCTTCGTTCGCCACGTATGTTCCGGCAGAGAATTTTGGGTCCACTGGCAAGACCGACGAGGACTATAGGACCTACCATCCTTTACTGGTTCTCGGCGCTGTCCAACTCTGTCTCCAAGTTTACAGCCCTCGCGACCACCTTCCCAGTTGGGGTGCTACGGCCATGTTCAGGTTGCAGGCCTGCGTGTCGAGGGCGGGTACCAGGGCACTCCTAAGTTTACAAGGAGGTGAGAAGGGAGGCCACCCAACACTCCCCTCACGGTCCCACTCACATTAACCCCGTCTCATCCGTCTTCGGCTTGCATGGTTATGTTCATGTATGGATGCACAAGCCACTATCAGAGTCATCGCTTCGGCACTCGTCCAGAACGAAGCTCCAGAACGAAACTACGTCGCAGCCGGTATAGGTACCTCATCTCCAGGGAACACGCAACCCTTGATGGCTACCGGTATCTGTCCCTGGTATTTTATTGCCGTGGCGGGACTTGGCCATGAACGAATCAAGGTGGGAAACCTGTAATACACCCGCTGTATCCGAGCTGACCGTCGTGTAGCTATTTCTACGTGGTCTTCAAGGTGTCGACAAAGGAAGGATTGAGGCCCACAAGCACGAAGACGACCACGGCTCCAGATATTGCCCCGGGCCCATGCAACAGCCGTATCGCGGGCGGAGTTTCGGGCCCGGAATCCCAGCTGTACTGGGATTCTCAATCAGCTATTCATCCATACACCATAGTACCAATTCTTACCGAAGACGAGACCCAGTGTATAAGCGGCCACTCCTCGGGCGAGCACACGGCATCGATGCCGATGTCCCGCCCGGCCTTCGAACCAAGCCATTCTGGGTACAGCTTGCTAGCAGCACGTCTCTATCGCCATGGCGGCAGAGATACTAGATGGCTGACGCCGACCAGAAGAAGCCGCCGGTTGTTGGGGAGCGCGGGCCTTTTGGAAGGTCTCGCCTGGGGTCATCCGGGTCTTTGGGGGCCTCTTGGGTGGGCGAGAAGAGTGCCGACAAAGAGTGTTTGCCATCATCGGCAACATGGTTGACTTCTCGTCAACAAAGTCCAAGCATGTGTCGCGAAGCTTAATTGCGTCGGAGTTATACGGCATGGTTGCTAGCGTCGATATGGCCTTTTCTATTAACACTACGCTGAAAATGGTCACCGATTGCCCGGCGTGAGACTTCGCAAGGCAGGCATCATCACTGATCCCGGTGATCCCTTCGAAGGATCGACCCGAAAAGAAGTCGATAACCTCATCGACAGAGGGATCTTCGACTTCATCCCCTTCGACCCTGCTGAACACAAAGGGATCCGGATCTTCAAGTCGAAGATCATTCACGAGATCAAGGATCTTCTGACGATCCCGACCATCGTTTGCGCTGACTCGTACTCGTTGTACGAGGGAATCATCAAGCTAGGCGATATAAAGAAAGCAAGGTTTATGATTGGCATCATGGCCCTTCGCCGGTCATGCGAGCGCCGCGAGCTGTATGAGAAACGCTGCATCGACCGTGACGACAACCCGGCCGATGCTTTCACGAAAGCGGCCCCGAACCGGGCACTTGAGTACCTCTTCAGCCGCAGCGAGGCCATTATAAGCATGGAAGGACTGGTCACGCGGAGAAAAAAAGAAAGAGGAAAACCGACAAACTTCCCGATGCGTCTTGAAGACTATTCATCGTTTTCAATGATGAAATCAGTAACAGCACAATCGCTTGCTGGAGGAGAGGGGTCATCATCGACCGTCCCCGAGAAGTGCTGGACATAGCGGTCGAGAGGGCCACGCTACAGATCTCTGCCCCGGGCCCGGGTCGGATTCTGTGGCAGATACCAACGTCCTCCAGTCTTACCGTTCTCTCCATACGATCCGATCGTCTACGCGAGATTGACTTGCGAGACAGACAGAAGAAACGCCAAGGGGGTTCTGACACCAAAGATCTTCCACCCCAGTTGTTGGGTTGCCGCGGATGGATATGTTTGCCTTCTGTCAGGATTGTACTTGGGAACCTTAGCAGAAGAGGGCGCTTTTTGAGGTATTAAAAATATCCTCTCAAGGGCAAGGCGAGGCTGGTGCGATCTATTTTGCACGATTAGCGAGCCCGCGTCGACGAGGATGGGCACTTCATCGTACGACCCTTTATCGGCTCTGGTCATCCATGGACAGTCCGAATTAAGGTCTATATCGGACGCAAACCAACGACACTATCGACCTGTCGGAAGACTCTTCTCCCGGAAGGAAAGCCAAATAGCTTGGCTCCGGTACAGCCCTTGGCGACCTATTCACAACAGCCGGCCTTCCTTGCTGCCACTGTGAACGGCAACGAGGAACCAGCCATACTCCCTTCCTCGTCCCGCAGTGACGAGATAACGCGACCATCTTCCGGCTAGGATGACCCAAGCACGTCATTCTCCGGTGTCTATGAGGGGTCTTGCGACAAATCTCGGAAAAATCGCGTCGTCACGAAGCGAGGCGCCCTCCGCAACGTTCTGGTGCAGGGCTAGCGTCCGCTGGGACTGAGACTAAGCAGCAAGCTGTTCGTGCCGGTGGCCCGAACGAAACAAATTCAGGGCGGTGCCTCGAGTGACGGCCAGATGAATGTTACCTTTGTTGTTTGTGTCTCTCTTCCTACGGGGTCCTGTCCGAGTCTCGATGACATTCTCCGACACAACCTCCCACCTCCCGAACAAGTCCGTTTACCATGCCTCCCCGCAAGAGACCGACTGCCGCGAAGAAGCGCGCCAACGCCAAGGCGTCTTCCTCGAAGAAGCCGCCCGCGAATGTCGACCCTGAGTCTGAGGTTGATAAGGGCGCTTGGTCGTCCTTTGACGCCACAGCGTGCTTGGACTCATTGACGAGATGGAGCCTCTGAAGAAGCCAAGCCGTCAAGAGCGTCCGCCCTCACTTCCAAGAACCCATACGGGATTGTCGATGAAAAAATGGGGACAGAGGCCTGACCGGGCCTATGAGATCACGCAGATCCTCCTCCGCCAGATCGGCCCATATCACGACCTTCGTCGATTGCTGCCCTTCACTTAGAACCTTCCAAGGTCAGTCTCAAGCAGGCGGGTGAGGGCATTCGCAGCTTCTTCGTGATCCTGGCCACAGTGGTCGAGATGGCGACAGCCAAGTCGGCGCCGGCGACCATGCCATATACCTCCGATGCCAGCACGCTTCTCGTGACCCTTTTGGACTTCGTCGAACTGTAATGGACCACGTTGCCGTCGATCTCGAAAGTGCCATCCTCATCGTTGACCTTCTCGTTGGCCAGCAAGATGACGAAGCCGATTTGTGACGATAGATCGGCGTTGTTGGCGAAAGAGCCGTCGACGAAGACGAAGATCTTCACTGTCGCGAGGTCTAAAGGGATACAGTCGAGGCCCCTGTCGATCGATTCCTTCTGCCACTTGATCCGGCGGTTGAGGGCTTCAATCTCCGCTGGACCGGGTTCTCGGTGTTGTGCCGCGGTCGAATAATCGAAGGAGGCTTCGGGCTGGCAGACTGAGGCGATATACGCTCCTCGAGCGCGTTCTCTGACGAAGTCGGTGGTGGCAGTCGGGGATTTCGGATCCACGATCTGCAGCTTCAACCCTTGACCCTTCTGCTTGAGACTGACCTTTCCGTTTTCGTCGATTGAGACGATACCCCCGTTAAACATGAGGGCATTCCCAGGTGAAAGGTACGTCTTCGGCTTGGCCAAAAGGTTGGCTTCCTTCAGCTTCGACTCTTCGAGGTCATCAAAGGCGGCGTCGCTGATGCCGAAGGTATCGTCGGTCTGCATCCCGACGATTCCAAAGCATGGGTTTTCGCCTGTGGTCAACAAGAGGCATGGATCGTAGGCAGTAGTCTCCATCTGAACCTTCCTTCTATACACCCAACGAATCCACGAATACCCTCATCTATTGAGACCGTTCGCTATCACTCGAGTGAACCTGTGTTACCAACACATTCACTGGTGGACAACCTACAACATGCATCATAGAGAGAAAAGCTCCAGATGGAGACATCTTCATTCGACCCGTGCCTGCTTTTCTCATCAGCCGAACATCTTGATTCTGGCGTCGTCGGCATGCAGACTGATGACACCCCCAGCCTATCAAACGATCTCTTCTTGCGCAGAGAGAACGAGAAGCTGGAGAAGGCCGTCTTCACAGCGAGGCCGAAGCTGATGTTCGCCACCGAGGGATCCGCGCACCTTCAACGGCAGGTACCCTCACCCTGTAAAATGGCGATACCTTTACTCTCGACCAGAAACGCGATAGAAAACAAAAGTATAACACTTTTTGACGGGCGGGGAGAAACCTACGGCCGGTCTGGCCTACCGTGGCCGATTGATCCAGGCTACGAAGCGAATACCCCCTCCTCCGTATCCGCGTATGCCCGCCCTCCTCTTTTTCCATCTCCGTGTAACCCTTCGGAATCCGTCGGGTTCTCCAACAACGGTCATGTTAGCCTCATGTCTCATTCGAGGTATAATGAGGGCGCGCAGTTGAGCGCAATAGGGCCAATTGTATGATTAACGCGGTGGTTCGATTCCCGCGATCTTTCGACAAAAAGAGAGATTGCCAGTGTCGGAATCGAACCCGCGACCTCGGCACGGGATCAATCCGGCCGAGGGAGAAAAGTGAGGCGGGCGCAGGCCAGGCGATTGGCAGGCGCCAAGCCCACCTTCCGACTTTAGCCTGAGCAACCACATGTCACCGAAGCACCGTTCACATCACGAGATCCGTGAATAGCTTCACCGACTGTACCTTTCCCCCCTGTGAATTGTGCCAACACTGATCAGTGCTGGCACAGTCGGTTCAATGGTGCAGCTATCACCAGATCATCGATATATCGATCCTACCTGTGCCAACAGGCAGAAATACATTAAGTAGAGTAATAAACAAACACAGTCAGACGATCAATTACAAACTCAAGATACCGTTGGCATCACCTCACTTGGCTATTTACTCGGTCCACTGCCCAGCAGTTCCTTTTCCGTGTTCTGCCTCCGCCATCAGGGATCTTTGTGGGCACCATCGATACACCTCGGTTAGGCTGACTTTGAGGCTTGAGATGTTTTCAAGAAACCAATTGATTAGGTTTATGCTGTCTATCGACTTACTCGGTATTTCACAGCTTAGACGGCGGTGCTTCACAGCCACACCCGTCGGTCTCGGTCTTGCTCGACTGCACCAGGGTGCTCTTGTTAAAGCTCTGCTGGCTGGGGGGCACGTCCAGGGCCGGGTTCTTGTCGAAAAAGTTGACCGGCTTCAGGTGCACCTTGAGGATCTCGACCGGCATGACCGGGAAGTCCTCGATCCTCGGCACGTGGTTGATGCCGAACTGCACCCAGACCACAATGTCGGACTCGGGCGTCAACGTCTCGTTGCGCTGCGACCACCCCCGGACGCCGGTGCCGCCGCGCGACTGGTTGGTGTACCAGCCGCCGGCGTAGAGCTCGCGGTCGCGGTGGGTCGTGACGTAGATGTTGTGATCCGCAAACTCGGCGCGCTTGTAGTTGAAGCTGTCGCGGTCGCTCATGAGCTTCTGGAAGGGCGGCGCCGCGATCTTGTAGGCCACCGGCTTGCCGTTGACGGGGTTCAGCGAGTTGGGGTTGGTGATCTTGAACGTCCTGTTCACGTCGAAGTCGAGGTCCAGTCCCGACGTCTTGTCGACGACCGTGTCGACGACCTCGTACCCGTTGCCGTGGGGGTTCCAGTCGGGGTCTCGCGGCATATTGTGGGCTTCCGACTAGACCAGCTGGTTTGTGTGGCCGTCGATCATGGGGTCGACGCGGAGGGAGAAGATGTGCTGGTGGTGGCCGGCGAGGACGCCGGGATGGACGACGGTGCCGAACGGCGTGCCCACCTTGTCCAGCTCGCGGTCGATGGGCTGCGTGGACAGGATGCCGGTAGCCCGGACCTCGTACGTCACTTCGCCAGCTTGGTTGAAGATGAACATGAGGATGTACTCGTAGTTGGACACGGTAATGATGCTCTGGAGAACCAGCTCGCGGGACCGGACGACGGCAGCACGGCCCGTCCGGTAGTTTGTGTGCTTCCATGAGATGCCGGCGTCCTGCTCGTGGATGCAGATGCAGTTCTCCCTGGGGTCAGGCTGGCCGCGGTCATCGGCGATGACCCCGCTGAGATACTGGATGCTCCCCAAGCAGTCGCAGCCCAGCTGGAGGTTGTTGGCGGTGGCGCCGGCGCCGGCATCGCCGAGGTCGAAGGCGGCCTTCTTGTGGAAAGGGTGGCGGGGGTCGCCGTAGGGCACGCTCATCTCCGAAAGGGACAGTCTGTAGAACAACGGACGGCCGTCGTACTTGACGTTGTAAAGGACCATGCCCTCGCGCTGGTTGAATCCTGCCCAGGGTTTAGTCGACCGTTGTCGCGATACCAAGGCCGTGACGGGCCGAACATACCGACAAAGAAACTCCACTTCTGCCACTCAAGAATGTTGCCAGTCTCCCCGACAGGCGTGACTGTGAAGCTGGGACCTTGGGGCTGCGTGACGTGTAGAGGCTTGAGGTCTTGGCGCAGGCTTTGGCTTTCGGGGATATACTCGTTCGCAGGCTTGGGCTTATAAGGACTCAGCGGTTTGATGGTGTTGTCCGCGCCGGTCGGCAGGATGTCGATGCGGATGATCTTGTACTCGTTGCATTCAACCACGGGCAGAATAGGAAGGGGAAACGCATAATGGTTTGAGTCAGGCTCGGCGCTGTTGTTCGGGTCTCTCATGTAGAGGAATACCTGGTAGAGACGCTCGTTGTCATTGACGCCGTCCGATCCTGGCAACTGTCAGCCCAGTCTTTCATCGCTGCCCCCGGGGAGTCGGAACACGTACCGTATATCCAAGGATCCGCGCAAACAACGGCGCCTTCCGGAAGCTCGAGTTTCTTGATCTCGGCCAAGACCTTGGGGTCCTCGAGAGCGATCTTCTCCACCATCTGGGCCTCATCGTAGTCTACGTTGCCGTGGACGTTGGCCCCCAGCTTGGTGTTGCTCTCCACCTTCCCTGAGGTCAGATTAACAATTGCCTCGTGGAACAAGTCCTGAGATTTGCGTTAGCATTCGTTGGTGCCTAGCAATTCCCTCTGGGTATCTTACTGTTCCTCGAACGTAGTATGCCAAGAAAGCCCGGCGATCAGGTTGCGTCGGAGACAGGCCTCTGTCTTTGGCATCCAAGTAAGGCGCCAGTTCCGCCTTGGCGGGTTCGCTGAGTGTCACCACCTTGAAGCGAAGAGAAACAGAAGTTGGCCAAGAGGTCTGGATCAACTGGGCAGCGGCTTGAATCTCCGCACCCGAGAGGGGGCAGAGCGGATGGGGAACGGACATGTTGAGGGTTTCTAAGTAATTGGACCAAGTCCCAACGGCAAGATAGAGTGGGAGAGGGAAGAGGAGACAAGTTGGGGGGGGGGGGGGATTCACAAAGGGAAGAGGAAGAGACTTATAACGTCCGATGGGGATGGTCAGGTATGTTTGCTGGCCTCAAACCGGCGGCCACTCTGCTTCTTATCAGTCCTCGTTTCTGCAACGTAGGTTACGGCGCATGGAGTCTGCACTCCAAGGGTGGCGCGTTCTCCAGTTTTTTTCTTCGGCGACAGATCGGCTGACCCGCTTCTTCCATCCGGGGTTAGGCGTCTTGCATCACCCTTTCGCCGTGTCACTGCTTCTTGGCAACGAGCTTGTATCGTCAGGGACGGCCCTCGCCTGTTATCCTCGAGGCCCGAAGGCCTGCTTATAGGCACGGCTTCCCCGCTAGAGAAAGAGCCAACTGTCTTCCAGCTCCCAGACGTACTCCAACCATGACTTCATTGGCGTGCCGTCGTGGACACCTCGCGCCCAAATCTTCTCCAGAATCTCGAGTGCGTTTCTGACGTTATAACAGCAGGAGGAAACCCAGATATTCCTGAAAATCACTCGGACCATGTTCTTGAGCTCCGTGGGCTGTGCCTCTGCTCCGATGATAAACGCCGGCCATACCAGGCTTTTGACGTGGAAATCCTCGGCTGGTATCGAGAGCATGTGGAGTATGGCGGATCGGACTACCTCATCGACGTAAAGCCTTGACGTGAAATCCTCACCAGGGAATGTCCCGATGATATGAGAGGCATATACTTCAACTGCCGACTTGTAAGCATGTGCGAGATGGGAGCGTGGCTCGTGGTGGTGTGGGTCTGAGAAGCACGTAGCCCATGCTGTGGGCGAGAAGCTCCTCAAGCCGTTCTGTAACCCTTTCAGAACGGTCTGCCGTTCGAAGATTGTCAAAGAATCTGAGCGCAAAGAATTGACCGTCGATATCAAGTACAGCAGCTCTGCTGGGCAGCCAACCCAGGTTTGGTTTTCGGATTGTCGCAAGGCTTTCATAAAGGAAGGGTCCAGCGAGACGAGCTGCCGGGAAAAGGAACCGTTTGCCGGTGCTAACGTTGCGCCCAGAATTCCAAAACTGGCACAACGATTAGCATCCAGACGGTGGGACTCGGAAGACGCATCGAGGTAACCATCTTACGTCGTGTAGGCCGTGTCGAAATACTCCAACCAGGCAGAAGACTTGCGTGCCCTATTCTCGAGGCAACTCCTACGGGTTTTGAGAATCTCTCCAGCACCTCCCAGATGGTGCTCCCATCCTCGGCTACCAAATTCCACTACGTCCATGCAGACGAAGAGGACAATCGCTGCGACCACCGCATCGTTGTCTGTCACGTCTTGGCTGTCTATCTCGTGCTTCAGGTACTGCAAGGCTTTTTGCTTATGCGCTAAAGCCGTTCGCAGGGAGGGAGAGAAGTTTGGTTGGGTCAACTGCCAGTCGTGGCCATGCGATGCATGCCACGGCGAAGTAGATTCGACAAGTCCAGGGTCACCTGGGGGGGCCTGTACTTGATTGATAACTAAGCGATGAGAGTAGTGGAAGGCCGATATTGCAACCATTGAATGGAAGAGAGCTCGGCTTTTGGACATGAGTGGCATCAGAGCCAAGAATGGATTGCTGGATGTTTGGTAGTAGACCACGCATTCCTTGGACATTTCCAGATCAACTGACACATCACCTCAGGTTAGCCATCTTGAATGAAAAGAGCTCGGGTTTTTTCTTACAGTAGCGTATGTAGTTCCTGCAATTGTGAGACAGGTCCTGCAGATCAGGGTCTATGAGTGACAATGATGGTTGAGCCGAGGAGAGGCATGCCTCAGACAATGCCTCCGCGGAGCGATTCACCACCATGGACTCTGGTACAGCAAGACCCGCTGATGCAAGCTTATCTGTTGCGTCGTCCGCACCGAACGTGACTCTCCCCATAATTTTGCCTCTGCTAGCCACACTATTGGTCCAAACCAGCTTCTTCGGCCGATCATAGCCCTTGCACCGGAGCTTCAGCGAGGAGCAGCGGAGACAAGTCGGGAGAAGCCTGTCACACTTGGCCCGGTTTTGGCGGCAAGTCCAGCACGAGTTGGAGGCGTGAGGCGCGTCAGGCATGGCTCTTCGGACATTGTTGGTTGGTAGACACGGTGCGATGTGTTGTCCCGAGGTTGCGTGGAGGAACGTGGTCTACATGTGGACTTGCAAGTTGTCAAACAGGGGGCGTTTCTTATCAAAACTTGGACCCGGCGGACCGGGAGGCCGGCAGATTGTATGATCGGCGCCAAACCGCATCAGGAAGCCAAGACGCGGCCCTGGTCCGGACCCCAGATTTTGTCTTTGGATTGGATCCCCAACGCCCAGGGTCCATCCTGTCTGGAGAAATGGCGGCAGCTTTGCGGACTCGACGACGTGTATGAGCCAGGTGCTCTGAGAGTACGGATGTTCAACACTTATCCAGGCAGTATGGCCTCATCGTACTCGAGGTTTACGTCTTTTAAACCTTGCTTCATTCTCATGACGCTATCGGACTCTCAAATGAGCAAACAAACATGGCATTTGAGGTCGATTGCATGTCTTAAAAGGTTGTCAATGAAGTGGTGGACAAGGCTAACTTGAAATGGAATCGAATATCGCCAATATTGTTCTGCCAAATCTGAGATTCAACAAGTTTCCAAAACCAACATCATGGCATTTTCTACGCGTTCAGACGAGACTTCCGTGGTGCCTGCTCCGCTTCCCCAGTCTGTCGGATATGACGTTGTCGTCGCTCTTGGGCTCGCATTTGCGTTTGGTGTGTTGCTTTGAACCGATACATCTATCTGCACGCAACGGAGAGCTGACCAAGTCACATGAGCGAAGGCATGATGGGCGTCACGTCTGTTTTGAAGAGAATCCTCAACGAAGACAACTCAAAGGCCGAGATAGACATAAAAATACCCGACCCATGGGGACCCATGGGTACCCATAGATTTGGGTTGGGTATTTTTCTAACCCATGGGTATGGGTATTTAGGTATTTAGGTATTTAGGTATTTTTTTTTTAGGTATAGGTTAAAGAATTCCCTATACCTATATGCTAAGGCTAATATAGGTATTTTGGGTTAACGTACATGATAAGCGAGCGCGCCAGACAAGCGAGCGCGCCACCTAACCGCAACCACATCACAAATATAACCCCCAAGCAACAACAAAAAGATCAAATCAATTCAAACTACTCAG
>PUHP01000282.1:0-31017 GCA_006783085.1 Colletotrichum shisoi
CAATTAGAGCGTTAGGATTTATCCCTTGCCTCCTCCCTTCCTCACTATATAATCAGCCGCCGCAGCCTATACCTTCAGATAGATCCTTCCTTCCTTAAGCCACCAGAATATACAAATATACCCTCACAATAGGTCTGTTCGTTATAACTTTACATAACCTATGATTCTAATAGATATATTTACTTCTAAATTGCTATTAAAGTATTAGAAAGTATAGAATTAGGCTTCCTTTTTAATTTCCTATATATTTATTATCTACTTATATTTAGGTTATAAATTTCATAGTTCCTTACTTTTATATAGTATCTTTAATAGGTACCTCAAATACCTAAATCTATAAGTTAATAATACCTATATAGGTCTAACCCATAAACCCATAACCTACGTATCCACAAAAAACCCATAACCCATACTAACCCATAACCCATATGGGTACCTATATCAAACCTATGGGTTAGATGGGTATTCACCCATTCGGGTACCCGTGGGTTTTTTTAAGCCTAAGTACAACAGCAGCACCAAGAACCTCTGCAGTAATACGTGCCTGCTGCTCTGCGGGCGACCTTCCAGACTGTAAGTAGACGACATGCCAAGCCAACTCGAGTAATTATACGTGATGTTCTTCAGACAGAGGCTAACCACTGAGCATATGAATCATTGCAGTCCGACCAAAGCCCGACGCCAACGGGAACTGCCATGCCATCGACGTCGATAAAGGGCTCGGGTGCTGGGACTATGCCGACGCGAACTACCTCACGGTCAAGGATATCGAGGACTTCAGAAAAAACACGTGGGGTTTCGCCGGCTGCAAGAACCTCCAGCCTGGGCAGAAGATCTGTCTGTCCAAGGGCGAGCCTTCCATGCCCAACCCCATCTCCAACGCGCTCTGCGGTCCTCAGAAGCGCGACGGAGAGCCTCGCGGCAACAAGAACCGGCCCTGCCTGCACATGGACGTCACGAGCGTCGACACCAAGAAGTACACCCACATCCACGTCTCCTTCCCGGACGTCACCCCGGGCGACTTCAAAATAGACACGAGCAAGCTGCAGACGCAGTTCGACCCGACGAAGAAGATGACGGGCATCAAGCGCATCGTGTCCCTGGGCGGATGGGCCTTCTCCGCCGACGGCGACACCGTCCACATCCTCCGCGACGCCGTCCTGTCGGCCAACCGAGCCACCTTTGCGGCGAACGTGGTCCAGTTCGTCAACGACAACGGGCTCGACGGCACCGACTTTGACTGGGAGTACCCCTCCGCTCCCGACATCCCCGACATCGACCCGAGCGCCAACCCCAACGAGGGCAAGGACTGTCTCGAGTTCCTGAAGATGGTCAAGCGCAGGCTGGGCAACAAGTCCGTCTCGATCGCGGCGCTCGCCTCGTACTAGTAGCTCAAGCAGTTCCCCATCAAGGAAACCGGCGAGGTCGTCAACTACATCGTCTACATGTCGTACGATCTCCACGGACAGTGGAATCACGGCAACAAGTGAGTGGTCAAGCTCGGGCTGTCCCGGAGGCGACTGTCTCCATTCGCACATCAACATGACTGAGACCAAGACATTCCCTTGCCATGATCACCAAGGCCGGCGTCCCATCTCACAAGGTCTTCGTGGGCATTGCGAGCTACGGACGGAGCTTCCACATGTCGGAGGAGGGGCTGCACCGGACCAGAATGCACCTTCACCGGCACCCGGAGCCAGTTGGACGCCGTGCCCGGTCCCTGCACAGACACGTCGTGGTACATCTCGTCGGCCGAGATCCGCGAGATCCTCTGGAACAAGGACCTCCTGGACGCGAGCTAGTGGCACGACAAGGACTCGGACTCGGACATTGTCGTCTACAAGGGTACCGAGTGGGTGGCCCGGATGAACGACGACACCAAGAAGGGGCGCATCGACATGTACAAGGGGCCTCAATTTCGGCGGCGTCTCGGACTGGGCCGTCGACCTGGACAAGGACTACAGCGACAGCGGCATCGGCAGCGGCGACAGCGACGACTCGAACCTCTCGGGCGGCCGCAACTGTCCCCTGAGCAAGACGTACGCCGACCTCGAGGCGCTCGCCAACGACGGCGACGTGTCCGACGACTGCAAGCCCGTGCTCGCCATCAACATCCTCGAGGAGATGCTCGATAAGTCGTTGGCCAACTACGACGACGTCGACAACGGCTACGACAAGAACTTTGCGGCCTACAGGCACGTCATGAAGGACTCGGCCAAGCAGGCCATGGCCAAGTTCACCAGCTGGCACGACGGCAAGTACCGGGACTACTTAGACTGCGATATCAAGGCGAACGGGGTGACCCATTCCGGGGACTGGACGGGCCCCTGGTTCCGACATGAAGGGCCACTTCGCCGTCACGGGCTGGAACATCATCAAGCTCACGCTGCGGGACGAAGGACGGCTTCTGGGCCGCCGTCGAGAAGGAGACGGGCGTCATCCAGGAATGGGTCGAGAGTTCGGGACGTTCAAGTACAACACGGACCCGAACGAGGCCATCAAGAACTGCCCGCCGCCCGTCGGCATGACGCCGCAGCTCCTGCGTCCCGTCTACCACAACGCCCCGCCGGCGGCCCTGACCCGCGGCCTTACCAAGGTGCGCGCGATGGACGGCCGGCCCATCATCGCCCCGCGCGAACTCGGCGGTTCTGACGACGACAGCACGGAGGGTAGCTGCCCACGTCGTCCATGCCGAGGACGGTCGAGGCCTTCGCCACGGCCGTTGCGGACGTTGAGGAGCAGATGGAGGCTGCCACGCCGGGGTCCGCCATCGCGGCCGCTCTCCCCGAGCCGGCCAAGGGGATGTTTTGAGGAGAAGACAGAAGAGGAGAAATAGAAGGAGAAAGAGGAGGAGAAAAAGGAGGAAGCGAGAAAGTTATGATGTGAGAGTTGTGATTCTGGATAAGATATTCATCAAGATGTAGATATGTGTGTGAAGAGATAGGCCGACGCCGTAAACGGTTTCTTATGCACAATTCTTCCAATTCACGAACCAGGCCATCTTCACGTTTTTCTATCGGGTTGTCTTCTTGCTGTTCCCAGGTTCGGAGGGTTGAAGTCCCCCCGGACGGTGCTTAGGTAGACCGGGTGTGCTTTCTGTCAGCTTGCAGAAAGACTGACAGCGTTGGTAAGTTGTCGCCAGCAATCCAACCCATGTTTACTGATGTCGTTGTCTGTTCTCTTCGTTCGCTTTACCCCCTTGGACCCCGCGCTTCCAAAGCATTCAACTAATTCCCTTCATCCTGGGTTTAATTCTGTATTTCGAGATGTGATGGTTAGAAACCGTCCAGAACCTCTCTCAAGTTGCAAACGAGCCTCTTCATCGAGTGGCTGGTGAAACAACACCCATGTCGGAGAATCTCGACCAATGCTCCTTTTGTTCCAGGATTTCCTAAATACTAATCTTTGCCTCACCAAGAGAAAATGGTGGTCCCAAGCTACGGTAAACCGTAGTTGGCAGGACAATGTGCTGTTTTGCAAAACCCCGAAAACCCTTCCTCGAGCTGATGGACAGAATATTAAGTCAGGACTTTTCAGGAGCATCCCATCTAGGTTTCGGTCACAGGACTGAATTTCTCGTTAGTTACTAATCGTCAAGTTAATCCAGAGCTCCGTCGACCCGGCTGTGCAGTTGGAACACTTGGGAGGCCCTCGGGTTCTGGAAGTTCCTGAGACTGCCTGTCGAACCGAGCTTTAGGATGCCAAGTTGGCTCATGTCATGTTTGCAAAGACACAATTGCCGAACTTGTTGGTAGCCCTCAGATGTAGTACCGAGCTTGCCTCCAAATCTCCCCCCCGCCGCCAGGGCCGTTCCCTGAAGATCATGACTGAGATAGAGTGTCGACAAACCGCGTGCAAGCAATTGATTGAACCAGGGTTTGGGATCTGCTCAGGGGCCGACTTGGTTTCTTCTCCTTTTGGCTTACTTGGCCTCCCTGTTCTATGGCGCCATAAGCTTCAGACGAACGCGTTTGATAATTATCATCCGAAGCATTAGAGTTTTGTTGAGTTGCTGGAGTGACCCGGCCACCGTTTCTGCTGTCGCCGTTCCTCATATATGTCATCAGGTCGGCAGGCCGCCGAACTAATCTAGACCATGAGTACTGGTGAAACCGGGATTAAAGTGCGCCATCTATTCTAGCCTTTCGTTGCTCCAAAGACTTGGGTTGTGTGCGGCGGATCACGTCACATCCCCAATGCTTAAAAGTCTTCTGAGCACCGTTGAAACCTACGGCTTGCGAAGTTCCCGTGGAAATTAGTCTGCGACAACTCCCACTTTCACCAGGACGCAGTGAAACACCTGTCCGGTATCCGTAATGTAAACACAGTAGTGCAACTCACAGTAGTGCAACTCACACCACTATGTTCTAGTTCCGGTCTGTAGATCTTCCTCGCTACGGCACGGGTAAGGCGTTGACTTGACTCAGTCAACGAGTGCTTGTGATGTCGTCGCGCTTTGCTTTTCGTGTAGCTTGGGTTGCAGGCGCCCGTTCTGGCCCCTGGCCACTACTACTTGAACTTCCAACCCAACAACTATTTCTTGGCTCGTTCCCTAACCGTTCTTCACAAACAAAACTGGATTAACCCTAACCCTATAAGCTATGGGCTGATGAGCCGACGGGTGACTCGGGTCGACGAAACAGAGAAGACTCAAAAGTCAACAGGGTACATGACCGAAGCTGTAGAGCGCACGATAAGAATCCTCGTCTGCTCGCTTCCGCCGTCGGCAGCGTGCCGACCCTGGAGCTGGAGGATAAGGTAAGGGAGGGACGGAATCGGGAAGGTTGGTAGGGCTCATTAGGCTGGGGTTCCTTGTGTCTGAATCGCGGAGCCGGGGCAACTCGGGCTGTTGCACCGATGGGATGAATCTGTCCCGGCGATGATCCCCGATGGCCATGCGCGCGCCACTGCAGCGTACATCATCAGCATCTGGAAAGAAGGCTTCTCTCGCCCCTTGGCTCACCTAACCACAGAGACTGCATCATCTACACTGATGCTTGGCTGAAGATATTTGTCAGAGGTCACGGTTGGTATATCAAGAGGCCAGGCGAGACTCACACCACGATGATGGCCCGTCCCAACCAGCATGAAGCTAGACGATTCAAAACCCATGCCTCGGCAGATTTTTCGCAGGCCGCCTCCCAGCTGCAATCTCAGGATGACCTGTCCCGGAACCCGACTCGGCTCCACACCGCACGTCAACCACGTTTAGCGGTGGCAGTTGTTATTATTGCTGGCCGAGAGATCGCTGACACGCTACGTCCATTGCGCCACCCACGAGACCCTACCCGTATACCCTAGAGCTGAGCTTGGAAGAGCTCGCCTGACTGTCCTTGGATGTATTCTTCCGTTCCCCACGCGTAGCCCCCCCCCCCCTAGTCTCTTCCTGGACCGTTCTATAGGTTCTTAGAGGTATTAGGTAGTACTGCCATGCCAATATATCGGTTGTCAGACGACAGCAGCGTGTATTGCTTGCTTGCGCCCCTGGAACCTGGTGGAGAAGTAAGTTTATATCCGGCAAACGATACCGGCAGCTCGGATGACAGGCAAGACCGAGCAAGCTGTGTAGACTGTAGTGAATCAGTCTGATCTTCGTGGGCTGGCCAGGCCATATATCGGGTCGTCCCGAGTCAACACAGTTCTGCAACTCTCCACGTCTCTCCCATCACTCGTTCTCAACACCCTTGTACATAAGCGGAAGCCTTACGGGTGTATCTGTAGTTTGCCCATCCTTCACTTTTCAACGTATCATTGAAGCCTCAGTCACCATGGCGTACGTCCTGAAGATGGCTGTGGCTGTGGCAGCAGTGCCGCTCTTTGGGGCGCTTGCTCGTCCGTCCCCTCCTCCTTCAGGCTGCCTCAAGAAACAGAACGACACACAGCTGTTGCCCAGCTACGACTACGTTGTTGTTGGCGCCGGTGCTAGTGGTCTCACAGTAGCCAACCGACTTTCCGAAGACCCGAGTATGATTCAACTCTGTAAAAACTTAGTTGTCCGGCAACCAAGCTAACTCTGGAGCAGAGGTGACTGTTCTCGTCATTGAGGCGGGTGAACTGTAAGCCGCCAACCGCCAACCGCCAACCCCCAACGGCCACCGACTTCCCAACATGCCATGTCTAACACGATTCTTTTCAGTGACGAAGGCGAGGACTCCGTCAGGATTCCTGGGCTTGCCGGCGGCGTGATTGGGTCGAAATACGACTGGAACACGACGTATGTCGCCAACGACGCGCTGGGCGGCCGGGTCGTTCCGATCCCCCAAGGTAAAGTAGTGGGCGGCTCAACCAAGCTCAACCGGATGGTCTTCGACCGCGGATCGAAGTCCGATTACGACCGCTGGGAGAGCTTGGGAGCCAAAGGATGGAACTGGGATACTCTGCTCCCCTATTTCAAAAAGGTGAGTTGCATAGCTTTCCGCGGTCCTAGTCGCGAACTTGGCTTTTAACAGCGCCGCAACCAGAACGAGAAGTTCACGCCCCCAACTGCCGAGATCGCGGCAGAATGGGGCGTTGAGGTCGACGATTCCGCCCACGGCAACGACGGGCTGATGCAGGTGACCTACTCGCCCTTCTTCTGGCCCACTACCAGTTGAGTTACAACCCGCCAAAGTAGTGACGTTGATGAGGCACGGCTCGTCTAACATACTGCCGCACAGAGTTCATGATCGACGCCGTGAAGGAGCTCGGCATCACCATCGCGAAGGACCAGGCCAACGGGAGCCCCATCGGCGGCTACTTCTGCCCTCACAACCTGGACCCCAAGACGGCGACCCGTTCCTCTGCCCGGGAGGCATACTACGACGGCTTCACCGAACGTCCCAACCTGCACCTCCTGACGGGACGCCAGGTTACCAGGGTCATCACCGCTGGCATGGGGGATGCCGTCAAGGCGACTGGGGTCGAGGTGAGTTTTGCCTCGCGCAGTCGGGGTGGGAAGAGTCTCCGTCAAAACTAATCATCCGTTCGTCGTCTCCAGTTCGCCGCCAGCAGGGAGGCCGAGGTCCAGACCGCCAACGTGAACAGAGAAGTGATTCTTGCTGCCGGGACGTTCCACACCCCTCAGATCCTCCAGGTTTCCGGCATCGGCGATCCCGCCCTCCACGCCAGCATCAACGTGCCGACCGTCGTCGACCTCCCCGCCGTGGGCCAGAACCTTCACGACCACGTCTTCTTGGCTGTGGTCAACACGAGTAAGACGACCCGTTTTGCCCGTCTGATAGGGGAAAATAACGTTCGTTGTGTGTGTGTGATGGAAAACTGACATGTGCGAAAACACCAAGTCAACACCACCCTGTCCTCGAGCTCCCTGCTGCAGAGCAACGCCACCTTCGCCGCCGAGGCCCGGGCCCAGTACGACAGCCAGCAGAACGGCCCCCTGAGCTCCCCCACCGGCGACTTTCTGGCCTTCCTCCCTCTGTCCACCTACTCCAAGGCGGGCGAGACGCTCAGCTCCCAGGCCGCGGCCCAGGACGGGACGGCGTTCCTGCCCGCGGACGCCCCGGCCGAGGTCGTCAGGGGATACCAGGCGCAGCACAAGGTGCTCAACGAGCGTCTCCTGGCCGACGACTCGGCCCTCCTCGAGGTCATCTGGGACGGCGGCGTGATGGTCCTCGGCCTGCAGCACCCGTACTCGCGCGGCAGCCTCAAGGCCGCGTCCTCCAGCACCTTCGACGCGCCCCTCGGGGACGCCGCGTTCCTCAGGAACCCGCTCGACGTCTCCTTCATGGTCGAGGCGGTCAAGTTCACCCGCACCCTCACGGCCACCGCCGCCATCGGGGCGCTGCAGCCCTTCGAGGCCGTCCCCGGCGCCGACGTGACCGCCGACGACGCCATCGCCGACTTCGTCCGCCAGCAGAGCGCCACCCTGTTCCACCCCGTCGGCACCTGCAAGCTGGGCCCGAGGGAGGAGGGCGGCGTCGTCGACGCCGAGCTGAGGGTCTACGGCGTCAGCGGTCTGCGCGTGGTGGACGCCAGCGTCATGCCCTTGGTGCCCGCGACGCACATCATGACCACGGTCTATGCCGTTGCCGAGAAGGTGAGTTTAATGGCAACCCCCCCGAAGATGGGGGGGTTTTTCTTTTGTCTTGAGGTTCCTGGTACTAACGTGTCATGTTCCATAGGCAGCAGATATCATCCGTGGCCGCGCGGCGTAGATGGGCGAGGTTTTCGATGGAAGCGGCGTGTTGCTGTCTTGTGGTTTCGTTGAATTTGAACGTTGATTGAAAAGATACCTTGGTCGAGAACTGTGTAGCTTGGTCGTCTCTAGCTTTCCAATGCTTTTTTGCGGAAAGTTGAAGCATAAGAAATGACAAAACACCATTTCGAACTGCGTTTGATTGAGAATCAAGCCATGTCGATGGAATGATCCGGCCGGCCCACACTACCGAGTGCGGGATTCGGCATTGACGACCCCGGTTCGTCTCTGATCATGGCAGGATTCCGTGCCGAGAAGTATGCTGATGAAATGGAGCCCCTGACGGCTGAAAACTTCTCATGGAGTTTCGGTCTTGACCTCTCTCCAGCTGTCTCGTTTCTTATCAGTATCACAGCAATGGGTTGTCCCCCAGAGCTGCATGATTCCAAAACTCAGGCCTTGGTGGAGGCATCCCTTCTGAACCGGGTCAATGGGAAGTTCTCCTGCCGGCTCTGCAGCTGGGAATCATTACATCCAATATCAAAATGGCTCTTAATGGTGGCAACGAAGGTCGGCGATATATAGGGGAGCAAGTGGCCAAGTGTACAGTAACACCAATGTTACTGCAGAGTCAAAGGCCTACTAGAAGGCTACTGGAGCATGGGAACCTTAAAGTCCTTTGCCAACCAACCCAACCTTGTCACAAGAAGCATCGGTCTTAAGTGCTACAAAGAACCAGTAGTAGTGAATTGTACGTGGTGTATCGAAAGCCTTCAGGGCAGAATCCCAAGAGATAACCACAGGCTGCAAAAGGGTTGCCAAGTGGCAATTCATGCCCAACTAACTCACCATCTCGGTTGTAGCCAACTCCAAAACGCCGTGCTATGCATTCGCAAGAGAACAAACTGATGCCGCCGACATGGATATGATGAAAGCGGGAAGGACTGGTGGTCGGATCTACCAGTCCACAGCCCAGCCGTTCTGCTCAAGGAACTCTTCGCAAGCCTGCCTCAGACCAAGATTGGGCCGGAGCTCCGACGGGAGCAGGGGTTCACGGGTGAGGGGGTCACTGGGGTGGCGGCGCAGGTGCTCCATGATGGATGCCCTCTCAAACGACTTTCCGGTTTTGGTCTGCAAGAGCGCGTGAGTCCATGTCATGTGCCAACAGGGTAAAAAAAGGTGGTTGTCAAACTCACAATGACCGGGTCGACCATGACGCCGAAGCTGATGTCGTCAATGGCCCACTCCGGGACCTCGCGCCTCTTCTCCTCGGACGATCGGCTCTTCTCAAAGGTGTTCCTCAGCATCTCGATCTTCTGCTCCCACTCGGCCTCGATCTCCCTCTTCTCCCCGTCGTCCATGGCGCTCGCGACGGCCTGCTCGCGCTCCTTCTCCATCATCTCGACGACCTCGTTTTCCAGATGGCGCGCCTCCCGGGTGCGCCGCTTCTCCATCCAGTCCCACCGCTCCTTCTTCGACCGCAGGACCTGTGCGGTGATGGCGGCCAGAGACTTGTCGCCGGTCTGGACACATAGGTGGTGGGCCTTCAGGGCGTTCGTGAGGGCCGAGTCGTAGTCTTTAACGGCGAGCTGGGCCTGGGAGAGGTAGTAGTGGGCCTTGAGGTTGTCGGGGGTCAGGCCGAGGCAGGATTCGCAGTCGGAGACGACGGCGTCCCAGATTTCGAGCTTGAGACGCGCCATGGCACGGTTGGTGTAGAGCGCAGGGTTCTTGGGATCGGCGATGATGCTGTCGGGGACGGATCGTTAGCGTCGGGCTATATCTATGGGTGGTGTCCCTGACTGGTGACCAAGAGGGCAAACTCACGCTTTCGAGTACAGTGCCTCGGCGCCGGCATAGTCGCCCTGTTGGAAGTGGCGATTGCCTTCTTCCTTGAGTTGGATTGATCTCGACATTGTGCTTTACGTCTTGGTGGAACGCGATATCGGAATCAAGCGCAGGTGCATTGCAATGCTTTAATCGATTGGTATATAAGTGGGAGAATAGAGTGCAAAAAAGCCCGGTTCGACAGAAGGTTGGAAGCGTTGAGAAGGCAGAAGAGGGTTGCCGAATGGGACTACGCAAGCCTGGCGATTGTTGTTCGGTGAAGCAGAAGTCTGGCGAGTGGAAGGACGGGGGAACCCTGAGGTAGAGAGCCAGCTTGGAGAAAGATGGCTGGAGCTACGGAAGGCAGGAGAGTGTTCTACTTGGGCAGCAATAGTGTACGGATCGATCGGGGGAGGGGGGGGGGGGGGGGGGGGGGGGCGGAGGGCGGACGGTCGGATTCGAGGCGGCGGATTGAGGAGCTGCTACTGGACGCGGGCGGGAGTCGGTTGGAAAAGGAGGGTTGGCGTTGGACGTTGGACAAGCCGGTCGCTGCAACTCAGCCCTGCGGCGTTCAAGAAATAGTAATGTGCAACCTGGAAACGCTGGCCGCTGCTGATGCCGCTGCTGCTGTTGCCAATGCTGATGCGATGGTATGTTTGCTGCTGGGTGAGGTGGCCGCTGCTCTGTCACCGGTGCATACAGACCGTACCGTACCTATCTGTACTTAACATGTACAGCTACGGGAGGAGCCCCGCCAGTGAACCGAAGCTCCGCGCCGATGGGGGTTTGAACGTTGATTCTATGTAGGGGTCTCTCGCCCGCCGACTCCACTTTCGCCCGGGACGAACGGTTGACGTTTCGTTCTGGAATCTTCCGCTTAGAAATGGAGTGGCTTTCTTTGCGCCTCGGCTGACTCGGGAATGGTCACGTGGTGTGGCCCATATCTCCCGCCGTGGCTTGACAGCCGAGAGTGGGTCACAGTCGGAGCAGAGCAGCCTAGCCCGCACTTCACCAGCAGCACACCTACCTTACAGATACATACATACCTACCTAGGTACCTGTATAATACAACACATATCCACCAGACAGCACAGCCATCATGACAGTAGCTAGTCAAACATTCTTATGTCAAGGAATAAAGGTCAATTCTTCCTCCCAGAACAACCGGATGTTAATGCTTCAATGACAGGTGGTACCTTCCACTCCCCCCCAGGTTTCTTCCATACCTTGTACAACAACCAGACCCCTAGCAAGATGCTCGCCCCAGCAACAACGATAGCGATTGCTTGACCGTTGGTTATCTTCTCAACCCCGCCGGGCTTGATCTTCGCCATTGTACGTTCGACTGCGACCATCGACGTTATGGCGAACATGCCGTACACGAGGTATGCTAGAGAGACGGTGGTCATGTACTTGTCGTACTCGCTCTTCGGCTTGCGTTTGAAAACCCATTTCTGGAGCCACGACCGCGGCTCCGAATGCACCTGAGGGAACGTAGAACCGTTTAGTATCCCTTCGCCTTGGGGTTGGTTTTCGGCTTTGTGGAAAGCCTCCGTGTTCATCAGCGAGTGGGAGCTGCTCTGGGCATACGATATCAATCGACAAGAGTAGTAGACCCAAAATGCTCTCATGTCTTGACGGCGAAACGATGGGAAGAAAGGGGACTGCGTGGTCGCAGTTGTCGACGGGACGGCAATCGTCGACGCCGGCGCCAACGTCACCCACCAAGCAACCGCAACGCATCGGCAGTCTCAAACGACGAACTTCCCGTCACCGATGTCGTGCAGGATGACGCCCAAGAGAGCAAGCCCGAAGCCCTGGCACACCACTGTGATTGTGATGACCACTTGCCAGCGCGCCGCCAGCGTTTCTTTCGTGACGGGCGGGATGGACAGGGCGCTGTTCTGGGCGTCGAGCATCATCGATCCGAGTACCACCTCGGCCGTCGTCAGTTGGCCATATTGTCGATTGATGAGCAACGCGATGCTGAGCGAGAGATGGGTCACCGCGAGGCCGGCGCCTATCTCCTTGGCCATCGTGGCGCGGTTGTGGAAAGTGCCGAGCAGGGCGACGAAGAGCAGGACGCCGATCTCTGCGCCCATGCTGGGAATCGAATGCCGCGACCGGCGATGTCCGCGTCGACATTCTTGCTGCAAGAGTTTTGGTGGTCTCGCTCGCCGACGAAAAGGAAGGGAATGAGAACGCCGCCGAGTAGGACGATGACCAATGGAGCGAGGTACTGCGCGTTGACTATCGAACCCGGATGCCGTTGACGTTCATGAATAATTCACCTGACGGCAATAGCGGATTCAAAGCCAAGATAGAGGACTTTGAGGCAGATGAAGACGGCGGCGATTGCGAGCCCTATCTGGGCCTGGTATTTAAGTGCCATAGAGGGCAGTGCAATTCCGTCGAGGCTTTGATGGCGGCAGCCGGCAAGTCTTGCAATCACTGAAAGGGTTTCTCAGGGGAGAATTATCAGCATATATCCTCCCGTGGGCTGCCAGGCGTGCTGGCTTACCTCCTCGGAGCCTCGAGTTCAGAATCAAGGAGCTGCTGGGCTCTGCACATCAACTGGGGCAGACCTCCCTGGCCGCCTATTTCGTCGAAGGCATCAAGCAAGACAGGCCAATCAGCCCTAAACGAATTGCTGACAGTCATGATAGGGAGAACCGTGGTGTCAGCCAGGACACCCTACTTCCTTTTTTTCCCCAGCCAGCCTTGCGCCTGCGTGGCTTAGACTCAGCTACACATACTGCGTGGCTCAAGTAGTTGCCTGCTGCTGTACACGAGGGTATGTATATGGAGTGAGTATAGAGCTGTACGTGAGAGTGTCTCATGTCTAAGAAAAGCTCCATGTTCAACATACTTGAGCCTTCACTGCACCGAAGAGGTGTAGGCAGCGTTTGGACAGATATTGGCTAAAGGTGCCCAGAAACTCAGCCGCAGACGGCCCCCAGCTTCCATGGTAACACAAGGAATGGTGGAAGGCTGCAGGTGCCCCCAAGCACAATGGCTTTCGATCAGACAAAGGACTGAATCTCGGACTTTGGACCCTTGAAACGGGAGGAAAAAACACACGATCCATCAAGCGGGTTGAAAAAGACCCATGGAAAGCAGCTGGTATATGGGGTAGGATCGCCAAGTTCAGCTCTGCAACAGGGAAAAGGTTGGAGTCCATATCTTGCCGCAGAGCTGGCGGTTGGATGACCAACCCGCGACTGGAACGATCTCAGAAGCTGGTATTGAAGCTGGTTTTGAAGCTGGAAACGTATGGGAGAGTGAGGTTGAACCGAAGCCTTCGAGTCTTTGGCCATCGAAATGACTTTCGGGAACGGCTCGAACGCATAAAACCGCCGTGCTCGGACCCGTTTCAACTCCGGGACGGGCCTTGGTTGCCCAACGACTCTCGTCGTCGTCGTACACTTGCCCCAGGGATGGCATGCTAGCGAAGGCTCTACTCATACACGAGACTCGGTTCGCAGGGCGGTTGCCTTGGTTCTCCGAGGAGTGACACGGAGGTAAGAAAGGAAAAGGCAAACAGCCAAGAAACCGGAGGAGCGGAGAGTTCCAAAGTATGCGAGCCCGCAAACCCCGCAGGTTTCCAACGCATCAAGAACGTAAGATGAGATCCAGGTGCAAAAGGGAATGTCCCGGTAGCCCGGCACTGGCTCGGCAAGAGGAGGGCCGAACAAGAAACCGACAGTGTCAGGGGTTCTGGAAGGTGGAATTGGAGAACTTGTGATGAACAAACGATCATACCCGTACGATGACAATAGCTGGTCTGGCAGACGGGAGAGGCCGTTTGATGACATCGGGACAAACTGCGATGTTGGAGTGAGAGGGTGTCCCGGTGGCCGGTGTCCAGTGCGGGGAACGAACGAACGAACCAACGGCTGAGGGTTGATGTCACGCTCAGAGATCTGGGCGACGATAGCCAATCTGCGTATTGCAAAGTGGGCTGCTAGGAGGGACTTCGGACGAGAAGGCCAATAAAGCCAGGCAGGCTGTGCCAAGGGTCCCTTTTTGAAGCCAGTGTTGTGTACGGATACACAGTACAGTACACTTCAACGTTCCAGCTGCTCCGCCGTCTGCGTACAGCGGAACACTTGGATTGGATCTGTTGACGTTGCTTCGATACTGCGTTGCCCAAAACACCTGTCGGTGCCTCTTTTCTGGAAGACAGAAGAGAAAACATGGCGGCGGGTGAAGCTCGAGGCTGGAGACGCGATGCGAAGGGAATGTAGGAATGTAAGCTACTGCCGCAGACGCCGAGAGCGCCAGGGTGAAAGGGTGGAAGGATGAGATTCGCCTGTTGGCGCCCAGCGGTGACATGAAATCACCATGCAGGCCGAGAGATGGGCGCCTACATCGTATACTTTTGCCAGGCGGAGGTTCAATGGAGCAAACAGGGCGGGTTTGCAGACGACACGGCCTGGCTGGTATCCAGGCTGAGGAGTGGGTGAGACCGAGCAGCCGAACAAACGGGTATCTGGACGGCGCCCGACCGAACCAGTCCCGGCCAGTACCAACAACATCGGCTTGCGACTTGCAACTTGCGACTGGCGGGTTGGAGGAACGAACATGTGCTGCAAACCCCCCACCGCCGGACTCGTGGACCTGGAATCCTGCGCCAGCCGTGCCGCAGCCCGCCTGCGTCTCCAGGCGTTTCGGTTCCAGATCATCTGCGTGTTGCTACTGAGCCTTAGTCAGACCAGCCAATGGTAAGGAGGATGATTCGACGGGAATGATGATTATCAGATCATGGCAGCAGGGAGCAGGGAGCAGGCATCTTTCGTGTGAGTAGGAGTGGTGGACATGCGACTTTGTGTACTCCGTACTGCGTATACAGCACAGAGGTGGGTTCGGAAGCGAGAGTTTAAAGCAGAAGTCTGACTTTCAGAGCTGCATGAGTACCTGTAGTCGCCACGAGTAGGAAATCTGGGGAAAAGTGAGCATGGGGAGTTGGGTGATGAATATCATAATTACCTGCTTCACTATCCGTACACTACCTCTTGATCATGTCGGTTCACACTTCCGATTGCTGTGAGTCTGTGACGGACCAGAAGGAGTCGACCTCGGATAAGATAGGGATCGCTTGTGACATGGAAGGGGGGGGCATTTGTGCAGATGAGGATACGTATCTTCCACTCTGGAGGAAGGAAACGCCGCCAGTGACATTTTCTGGATGCCGACCGAGTCTCCTTACATAGGTACACAGTACCTAGGTAGGTACGTGTCGCACGTCGATTCTCTACAGTGGGACCCTAGGTACCCTGTACTCTGGATGGTCTCTATGTCCAATCATACCTCCAACATTACTCACTATGGATCCAGTCCGTGCACACCAGGCTGTAGTCACGCCCAGTCTCCCCTTCCGGGATTGGCCGACAGAGGCGGCAGGAGGAGCGATGGTTGCGAAGAACCCACGATGCGGCAGTCAGTCACTCGCTCGCTCTCAATCACTCACTCGCTCTTACGGTTTACCCACTACATTTGCGGGTTTGGGCTTGCCAAGTGGCCCCCCCGGCTTTCCCCCTTCCCCCCCTTCTCCCCTTCTCCCCTCTCCCACATCCAGTTCCGGTTTGGCGGGCCACACCACAGGTGAGTCGACGTCAGGACTTTTATCTCACACACAACGCAAGCTGCTGCATCTACTGCATCCGAGGGACTCGACCTTGGCCACCCCCCCTTCCCCTCCCCTCCCCTCCCTCCGCATTTATTTTGTGACCAAGTCAAGTCCACCGTCGAATCGAGACCGACCAGGGCCCGCGAAGCATTCCGACACACGCCGCACTCTTCCCGAAATATCTGTACAGGATTCGGATTCGGCCTGGATGACCGCACACACATATCTTGTCCATCCATCCATCCATACTCCCGCGCTCTTTTCAGAACCAGCACCTGTTCTGCTTCCTTGCTTGCTTGCCTGCGTCTGCGCTGCACCTCCACGCCGATCACTCACCCCCCCGGCGCCTTTGCGATCGAAATCCCGCCCGCAGGATCGAGACTGACTCTTCGCTCTCTAACCCGCGCCCTATATCACCACCGGGGACGGCGACACGCTTCTCCCACTCGACGACCCAACTGCCTTTCAAGCCAACGTCGCAAGATATTTCAGTCGCCAAACACCGGGATCCCGAAACTGCATCACCCCTACCGCCGCTGCGGCTCCTCATTTCTCTTCCCCGTGCGAAACCCTCTCGCAGCGCAAGCTTGGACGCTCTGCCCCAGGATCGACCCGGTGCGGGCACGGATGACAGCATAAGCCTCCAGCAATCCGGAAGAACTTCATACCACGAGAATAGGGGTCCCCGACCGAATTCTTTGACTTTATCCCTTCGCCTGCGGAACCTACCCGTCACCCCCCTCGTGTCAAAACATAATAGTAGCCCTCTTCCCCTCCTACTGAGGAGAACCGCACGCGCGCGCACGCACACACGAACGAACTCGAGAGCCCCCTCGATCTGCGCAGCGTCATCACATCACCACAAGGCGAACGAAGGAGACTGGCGCTATCGCGGTCAGACACAACCAACGATGCCATCTCAACGACCCTTTTTCCTGTCCACCTTCTTCGCCTCCTTCCGCCAGCAGTCTCCCTCCGCGACTACGCTTTCATCACAACAGCCCAACAAGCACTCCACACAGACGTCATCATCGTCGTCATATGCAACTCAATCCGCCGCTTCAGCACCCCGAGCCATCTCGTCGAATGCATCAGCGAGTAGCGGAGCAGGCACCGCCACCGCCAACTCGGCGACACGCCCGTCGTCAGGCGTCATGAACCAGTACCCACTACACTCCCCGCGCGGCGGCATCCCGATCCCCGGCGGCTCGAACCGACGGCGCGGCAGCGACAGCAGCAGCGAAGGGTTCCGCGACGTCTTGGGCGCCGATAAGTGGTATATCGGTGGACGGACCGCCGCTGGCGAAGAGAAGTTCTTCAAGCTCGGTGTCGTCCGACGGGTGCGCAGTAACGATGGCCTCAGTCTCGACAGGCTGAGTTTATAGAGTACGACGATTGCCATGGTGGCGGCCCAAGGGTTTGCAAGAATGAACAAACCTGGACGAAGATGGCACACGACTTGGGTACATAGGCAGGACAAGGGACTCGGCATCATCGACAAACAAACCGAAATGATACATCTGGGAGGGAGATATATCGAATCCACAAGGGAACTCGGGGATCAACGGCGTTTGGGAAATCATGATTCTCTTTTCGCACCGAACCAAGTAGGCAACCCGATGAGGGGTAGAGCACATGAAAGTGCACAAGAAAAAAGCATCACGTTAAGCGAAACAATCGGGGGGCAGAAATGTCTCATCTCATTTTAATTCTTTTGTCGAACTCTTTCCCTATGATCCAGTCGTGAATTCCGCATGCTCTGCGGTGTATCTTCAAGTCAAGGAAAACCGCCTTATTGCCGACTGCGCGGCTTGGTGACAGACATACTCTCTCACCACATGAAGCGCTGCATCCTGCCATTCTCCAAGACCCTGCCGTCCTCGGATCTCCACAGGTACGGCATGGCGAGGAAGATGTACATGGTGACCACGTTGACCAGCACGAACCACAGCGTCTCGAGGACGAGCCGGACGTCAAACTTTTTCCCGAACCGGGCCAGGGACCCGAGCCCCGGGAGGCGTTCGAGCCGGGCCAGGACGGGATGCGCGGCGGCGGCGTGGCCGTGGCCGTGGCCGTGGCCGTGGAGCCGCCAGGCCGGGACGAGGATGCGCCAGAAGACCCAGGGGAGGATGAAGTAGCGCGGCTCGACGAGGGGCGCCGTTATCAGGGACAGCGTCGTAGCGAGGAGGAGAAGGATGGCGGTCGACGAGGCCGGGGGCTCGGTGCTCTGCGACGCTGGGTCGGCTAGGGTGACGATGGCGAAAGGGTCATAGCGTGCCTTTGCCGCCTTTGAGTCGTTGGCCTCGTCGGCGGCGGCTTCACCGGACCGGGCGGGCTGCTCTCCGAGGGCCTCATCTAGGGGCTCTGTCGCCGGTGGCTTCTCGGCACGCGCACGCTGAGCTGGGTTGCCGAAGGGGCTGTTCTCGAACGGGCCGGGACGCGAGGCCGTGTAGCGACCCGAGCAGTCTCCCGTGTGGTCCGAAAGGAGCCCGCCCTGACCGCAGCCGCCGAGCGTATCCCAGCAGAGCCAGCGGGCGAGGGTGTAGGGGACGACGAGGTAGTAACGGAACAGGCCCGGGCGCCGGATGGTGTACCGGAAGACGTAGAACATGTAGTGTCTGTTGTCGGCGAGGGTGAAGGGGTGGATAATGGTGTTAAAGCGGATGACGGCGAGGGTCAGGACGACGAGGGACGGGGTGAGGAGCAGATGGTAGAGCTTGGATGAGATCAGTGTCTGGAGGGCGTTGACGAACGGTGATGATGCCGCGGGAGCGTTGGCGATCTGTAGGCCCGGCTCATCTTGGGCTCGGGTCTTTTGTTTCTTGGACGAGCCGGCCTGGGAGGACTCGGGCAGCGTATGCTTGCGGGACGGCGTCGAGGGGCCGGTCTCTGCGGGCCTGGGGGCGTTCTTCCCGGAGGCCGCGGCGAAGGCGCCGCGGAGGAAGCGGAGAAGGCCGATGGCGGAGGGGAGGAAGAGCGGGAAGGAGAAGAAGGCGAAGAGGGGCCAGACGTAGAGCACCTGGGCGAGATGCAGCGTCGCGACGTGGTTGGACTTGTCACCTGCGACTTGTTAGAGGAAATCAAATTTAAGAAAAGAAAAAAAAAAGAATCGGTGGGCAGGAGAATGGTCCGAGAAGGGATCGTTTGTCCTCCGTTGGCGAGACTCACCCAGTACTACGCCGCCGTTCCAGGCCACGAAGCCGGCGAAGAGGGCCATGACGGCGATGTGCGGGTAGACCTTCTTCAGGACGCGGAGCGGGTTCGCCAAGGCCGCGATGCCGATGCTCAAGGCGGAGAAGAACAAGTCTGGAGGTGGAGGGACGGTCAGCGAAGGGGCTTCGGCCAAAAAGGAAAAAATGAAAAGCAAAAAAAGAAGAAGGGAAAAAAAAAAAAACACCCCTTCAAAGAAAAAAAAGGAGGACGCACCGTCTGGCCACGCGGTGTTGAGAGGCGGGTCGTGGATATCCCCCACCGAGTATCGCCAGGCGTAGAACCCGACGTACTCGCCCAGGGTCGTCATGGTCGGCCTGGCCGCGGGCTCGGGACGCAGGGCCTTGACGGCGGCGACGGCCTCCAGGCCGCCCATGTACACGACGACCCAGAAGACGTTGGTCTGCCTCATGAGGAGGGCGAGGACGCCGACGACGACGGTGGTCCAGTCGCTGAGCAACGAGCTCGTCTCCTCGCGCACGCGGCGCAGGTGGTGGTAGTAGGCCACCAGCACGGACAGCGTGGAGACGACGTCGGTGTAGTACAGGCCCGAGAAGAAGAAGAGCACGGGGAAGAGGGCGACGTTCCAGCCGAGGTGGATGGCGTGGAAGGAGAGCACGGCGGGCGGGGCCGGGGACGCGGCGTCGGGGCGGCGGGTCTCGAGGAGGTGGCGGCAGTGGGTTGCGAGGATGCCGACGCCCAGGACGGCGAGGACGTTGACGCCGCGGAGGTCGAGGACGGAGCACCCGGGCCGCATCATGATCTGGAGGTAGTACTTGGAGAGTATGTACCTTGGGGGATGTCAGTTGAAAGTGTCTGGGTTGTGGGGAGAGGAGGGGGGGAGGTGGAGGGGGAGGAGTGATGATGATGATGATGATGGTGACGGTGATGTTGACGGTGATGGTGTTTGACTTACAGGCCGGGAGGGGTGGTGATTTTGTCATCCCACTCGTCCCATCGTCCGTCGCAGAACTTCTGGGCCTGGGGGATGTGGAAGACCTCGTCCTAGAAACTCTACAGTCAGCATGGGAGCAATTCGGAGAAAAGGTAATAGCATGGGTGTCAGAGCTGACCAGGTACGGCTTGTCGACGTGGGCCGTGACGTTGCTGCACCAAACCCAGCCGAGGAGGAAGATGACGATGTATGAGAGCCGCATCAGCACATCGTAGAGCTTGTTGGTCTTTGGCCCCGAGGGGTCCGGGTTCGGCATCTTTGGGGTGATGAGCCATAACAGCGAGTAGAGGACGATGACCGAGAGGATGTTGAGCCCATCGACAAAGGCCTCGATTGCCTTCATGATGATGATGATGATGGGTGGGATGGACTAGTTGTGGAAGAGGAAAGACTGGTGATTTGGGGGGGGGGATGGTTGAGGGGAGAACTGAGCTGTGGTTTGGCTCAAGATGGATGAATGAAGAAAACCAGTAAAAGAGTGAAATGAAGCTAGAGCTGATGCAGTTGAGGCCCTGCAAGCTGGGCAGGTCAGCTCATGCAGCAATTGCTCTCACAACTTGCAAGTGAGACGAGATGAGATGAGTTGAGATGAGATGAGATGGGGGAAAGCGAACAAACAGTTCGCCAAATGTCTGGCAGAGGGCAATTCTGCATATTCGCACTGTCTCCACACACGGCTCATCTTTCGACTCTCAAGAATAAAACCAGGGCTCAATGGAATTGGAATTGGAGTACACAAACGGATAATTCTAGCTGCTGTCTTTTTTGAAAGTGTCTTTTTCTGCATTGAGTCCTGTCCATTACATGCTGTAATACTCTAGGAGTCTTTCTACTATAGAGTAAACATGCATCAACTCATGGCACTAGACAAGTCACTCGTTTGTCAAACACCAGCTAAAGTTCAAGAATCTATTGTGTCTTTTATACATGCCCAAAAGGGGAGGGCAATCCCTAGTTCCACAACATCGCCCTGCAATGCTGCCTTTCCATTGTCTACTCTGGTAAAGGGCATCCAGGCCGCATTGTGCACTTAGAAAGGCTGTCGTCATCAGGTTAGCATACATCATCCCCCACAGCCTTTCTTTCCGAGGGCCACATACGTTGTCAGAGGCGGGGATGTCCTTGACGTAGGTCTGGCCGAGGACGGGAACCTTCTAGGGAGAGGGGGTCAGCATTCAGCCCGGGTTGCTGTCGGGGGGCTGTTTTATCGTAGACTAGTCATACCATGAGGATGTCAGTCTGGATTCTGGGAATGCCAGAGGTGAAGAAGAGGGCGGCAATGCCGGCGGCGGCGCCGAAACCACCAGCACGAACTCCGCTGTGGTGAATCGTCAGTCATGTTGCCCCGGGTCGTCGCAAGTTGTCCGCATCTCGGTTGCTTGGTGGTCCGGCGGCGTTCCATTTGTTGCCCCGGAATCGTGCAATCGACGGCCTTTCGACAGGCGATTGTCCACCGCCGATGCCAATGGACCCCACCTCAGAGATCGGGATGCTCGCGGTTGTTGGATCCATTTCGGAGGGCAACTCACAGCTTGATGACCTGGGAAACGGTCCAGCCGGCAACGTTGGGCACCGTGGTGTACCTAGATCCGTCCAGTCAGTCCACTGCATCTATAGCCGAGTGTTCGCGCGCAGTTCCAGCGTCGTCCGGAGGCATTGCGGGTTCCGAGTCTCGCTCGGTGGTCGGATCGAAGACGGAAGAGTCGTGGGCAGGGCCGAGAACCTACTTGGGGCCGAACTTGCTGCGGAAGGTAGGAGGGTACTGAGTACCAACGCGGGACTATTCAGAGTAGGTTTGTCAGTGGGGTTTGGTGAACACGGAGGGAGCCATTGCGCCCAGAGGAGAATTTTCGGCTTAAGCCGGCATTCGGACGGGTAGGGAGACGTACGGGAGAAGGCATCTTGGGTGTGTTGGTCGTGCGAACGAACTCGGGGAGGATTCAATTGCAGATGCAAAAGAGGGAGCGTCGTGGGGAGAATCGGGGTGATGTTGCGCGAGGTCGGGTTCAGGTTCTTAGCGGGAAAAGCCGGCCGCATTTCCAATGCGCCTCAGGCTACAGGCTGCGAGCGAACATTGAAGCCCGTGGCCAATCGGCGCGCGACTTCGGGCGGGCCGCTACCACCACGACCACTGGCCCACCAATCCACAGCTCAGAGGGGACCTTCAGCGCAGTTCAGTTCAGCCTTGCACGCCCAATTCCTTTCCTCCTCCATACCTACACACACACACATACCTACACAGCTTCACTTCGACCAGCAATCTCGGCCGACACGGGGGACTTTTTTTCCCCCCAGAAACGAAAAAATGGATAAGCTCATTGACGCTCGTTTCGATCGTGTCGAGAAGGCCCTGGCCAGTCTCATCGAATCGGTCTCCAAATACCACCCTCACGCGAAGCAGGCACTGGACCTCCACGAAGCCGACAATGACCTTGCCAAAGGCCTCAATGAAGGTAAGGATGAAATGTTCCTGCCGAAAAACAGTACCTCTTCCCATGCCCAAGCTAAAACTCTCTTTTCACAGTACAAACACATCAGAACAACAATCTCCTCTTGCAGCAGCTCCGCGCGACGACCGCCTCCCTCGATACCCAGATCCGCGAGACCCTCCAGAGCCTCGCGACGACACGCAAGGACATCACCACCACCCAGATCACCGTCTACCCCGACGGACCCAGGTACCCCATCAAGTACGACGAGCTCCTGAACTACGCCCGCCGCATCAGCAAGACCACCCTGCCGCCCGCCGCCCTCACCGCCGGCGTCGTTGCCGCAACGGCCGGGGACACCCCCGCCCCGGACCCGAACGCCAGCATGACCACCAACCCAAACACCCCGGCCGCCGCCGCCAACGGCCTCCAAAGCCAGCCCGTCAGCGCGGCCCCTACGCCGAGCCAGGCCCAGACCCCGGGCCCCTCGGCCGCCGCCAACAGCAGCAGCCCCCTACAGGACGGCATCCAGGGGGCCCAGCACCCCGCGACCATAATGATGACGACGAGCGGCGCCACCTCGCTACCCGACGGCCTGCGGAACCACCTCGACCCGCACTTCAACGCCAGCTTCGTCCCCTGGCCCAACGAGTTCCAGATCCGCAGCGGCGCCATGTCCGTCTACCAGGACCTGGCCGACAAGGGCATCGACCCGCGCGGCTACGACCCGCAGCAGATCGCCGAGGCGAAGCGCCGCGAGGAGGAGGAGCGCCGGGCCCGCGAGGAGCAGGAGAAGCTCGAGGCCGAGCGCAAGAACAGGGAATACCAGGAGAAGATGGACAAGATCCGCCGCGAGCAGCAGGAGGCCTACCGCCGCGACAGCGTCGCCGCCGGCGCCGGCGCCGCCGGCTCGTCCGCCGGCAAGAGCAAGCAGTTCCAGTTCACCAGTCTCATGGACGACGACGACGACGACGACGAGTAGTAGTAGTAGTAGTTCCGGCGACACCTTTGCCCAGAGGAGGGGGTTTTACCAACCACCGTTGTCTTTTCTGACCAGGAGGGGGCCATGGTGTGGTTGTTGGTCCGTATACTCTCTGTATATCAAACAGTTTCTACCATGCGGTCCTTACGTCTTGTTGAAAGCAAAACATTTTTTTCGTCTATTGAACCATGTCCGTCTAACCATGCAGCACTAAGAAAAAAGAAAAAGAAAAAAAAGGACCCCTGTTTTTTTTGCAAATATCATAATCAACCACGCTGACGCTGGGCTCCTCGATTCACCAGCCTTCTCGTCAATAACTGCAATGCTTCGTGGACAGGTTTTGAGTGAGTATTCCTACAACAACCAATGTTCATACAAGTGGGCATGATCCAGATGCCCCCCCCAACCCTCCCACATATCAACGCCCAGTCCAATTTCGATGCCGTTTTAATCAATCTTGATGGAGGCGTAGATCTTTCTGACGAACCACCAACTGGCGAAGTAGCCAATCGATCCTACAGAGCTTTGTTAGTTGGGTTCAAAATGGAAAATAGAGATAGAATACTAGAGAGAGAGAGGGAAGAAACCGACCTGTGAGGATGAAGAACAAGAAGGAAATGAGCGCGCTGTAACCAACGTAGAGCACGGTGCCGGAAAGGTTGCTCAGATTCAGCTTGGTAAAGAGGTACAGCAGGCAGTTGATGAAGATGTAGCCGCCGCTCATGCCCGCGGCAAGGAACGAGCGCCATTGCCAGTTGTAGTTCTCGGAGCACAGGAGGAAATACACCAGCAAGATGGTAACTGCGGCCGTGGTGACGATCATGAGACCGTATGAGAGGAAGAGGAAGCCAAACATGTAGTAGATCCGGCTGAACCACACTGAGCTCATGATGAAGTAGAGCTCGACAAAGATGGCGCCGAAGGGCAGGAGGCCGACGATGAGCATGCTAGGGATCGGCCGGAGGTAGGTCGTCGTGGGCGGGATCTGGCGCGGGATCTGGTTGGTCTTGACAGGAGGCTCGAGGACCGAGGCGCGGAAGCCCATCCACGACCCGGCGAATGACAGGGGCACCGACAAGACGAACCAGATGGCGATGATGACCAGCATCGTGGTAAAGGGCACGGCGCCCGAAGACTGCTTCGCCCAGAGGAAGAGGTCGAGGAAGAAAAAAGCCCCAAAGACAATGCTGGGCACCAGGATCGGCGTCAGCGCAATGTTCAGCTTCCACTTCTCGCCCTGCAGCGACTTGTAGGTCCTCGCAGACACGTAACCGCCGACGAAGCCCAAGAGGGTGTAGAGCAGCAGGATGATGGTTCCGAGCGAACCGCGGTTGGAGGGCGACAGGAAGCCGAGGAGAGCGAAGCAGATGGTGAAGCCGGCCATGACGAAGAGCTGAACACCGTTTCCGAGGAGGATCGACAGAAGGAGAGGGTTCGAAGGGTTGCGGAAGACGTCGCCGTGGACCAGCTTCCACCCAGAATCCTCCTGCACGCCGTCCTCCAGGGCCGAAGTGCCCGAGAGGTCGTCCAAGTTGATCTGGTCCAGGCGGTTGTACCTGGCAATGTCCTTCCTGAGGGTCTTGACCAGGATGGACATGACGGTGAGGACCAGAATGATGACGATGATGGCCGTGTCAATGAGCCAGAACCAGTGGATCTTGGGGTCGAAGACGTGCAGGTACTTGTCCCAACGCGTGGCCCAGGCCGTCTTGGACTCGGTCCAGAAGACTGAATACGAGAACTTGACCTCCTTCTCGGTTCCATCGTCCTCGAAGATGATGGGATCCATGTTGTTCTTGCAGTCAAAGAGGCCCGGGTAAGCGCGCGAGCTCGGCTCGACCACCACGCCGACAACACGCAGCTGGGACTCGTCGCCGTTGACGGGATGGTACTCGATGTAGATGTCGTAGTGGTTGTTGTAGACGATGTTGCCGTTGTCGTCGACGCCGCCCATGAGGAAGCCGGGGTTGTAAAAGGTCGTGTTGGTGAAGTCGTCGTGGATCTTCTGCCCGGCGGGCAAGCCGTCGACGAGCCAGTTCAGGCTGTAGCCTTGTTCGATACGGCTCTTGACGAAGGAGACGGCGGCCGGGGGGTATTTTTGGATGCAGAGCGGCTTGCATTGCTCGTTGTTCTTCATCTTGAGCTCGAACGGAGACGTCATGATGCGATCTCCGAACAGGATGCTGCCCAGGCTCTCCGACACATATTCGGGCCCGGACTCGGGCTCGCAGAACTTGAAAGCGGGGTGGTAGTAGTCGTACGACACAACCGAGTGCAACCGAGAGTCGGAGGGAGCGGCGATGGGCTTGATGCTGTTGACGTAGAGGGGGACGAGATCGCCCTTCTTGTAGGATGTCGGCGCAACACCCGGAAGATAGAAGGCGGAAACCAGCTGGGGGATGGCCAGCAGCGAGGCCAGCAGCGCCGACGAGGGCGCCATGTCTCGTAACTGCATCGTTGCCAGTTGCTGTACGCTGCGTCAGAGGTCAGCGCGATCAGTGTTGGAAGGATGCGATGGAGCGACGATGGCCAGAAGACCGACCACCTGCGACCTGGAGCATGAAACCGATGGGATAGTTAGCTCTCGGGATAAGTAGCGATTACGTACCCTTGAATCTGTTTAGGTGTCTAGGTGGCGCGAAACAACACACTTATGGCTGGCTAGTGGATCATCCGGATTCCTGGTACACCTAGCTCTTAGTGGTGTGGTGAATCGCGGAATGAAGTAGAGCGCGGAGAGCTGGCGATCGTGTTGGGCAGAAGACAGGATTTACGTTGACGTGGACAGATGGCCAATTGCCTTTTGTTGTCTCGGGGCCGTGAGCTTCGTATTCCGCGCCGAGGACGAGACATGAGACATGATACAGTTGAGCAGAGAGAGAGAGAGAGAGCTCCAGCCGCCTGGACAACTGTCCCAAAAGAACCGCTTAGTCATGCAGCTGCTTCACATCTGGACCGAGCTCTAGCCTCACTGTACATAGTACTCTGCACGTACTCTGTACAGAGGATACGTATCCATTCACTACAGGAACATCATTCATCCGAGGAGGGAAAGGACTGTGGCACCTGCCAAGGGGGGAGGGCGTCAGGCACAGAAGTATCCACTCCCGTCGATACGCCGGGCCCCGCAATTTGCAGATCGGTTTTGGCGGCAGCAAAAGAAAAATTTCGTGGATCGCGCCGCTGATTCTGCTGCGACTCTGAATTTTCAAACTGCACCAAAAAACATTTCAGAACAACATCGTCAGGCTTTTCTAAACAAGATGGCGGCACCAAGCACGTTGCCAGCTCTGCTGGACTCACTGACGCAGTCTTTAACGACATCACTCGACGCAGCGCCCTTATCCTCGATTTCGCCTCCCGAGAACGGAATCTCTCTGCTCGACACCAAGAACGAACTCCTCCTCTCGTACCTGCAAAACCTCGTCTTCTTGATTCTTCTCAAGTTGCGCAACGCCAAGAAGCAGTCCAGCGAGGACGAAGGCGCCAGCGATACCACGGAGACCGTCGTCAGGAAGCTCGTGGAGCTCAGACTATACCTGGAGAAGGGTGTTCGCCCCCTCGAGGACAAGTTGCGATACCAGATTGAGAAGATTCTTCGCGCCGCCGACGATGCCGAACGGAACGCCCACGCGGTCAAGGCAGCCAAGGACGCAGGATCCGACGACTCTGCGTCCGACGACGACGACGACGACGACGACGACGACGAATCAGACGGAGACGAAGAAGAGGAAAAGGAGCTCAAGGCTGCTCATCTCCAGGCGCGACCCGATGCCTTTGTTCGTCCGGCCGCGGCATCCACTGCCATTGCCACTGCTCAAAAGGACGGCGTGTACAGGCCCCCGAGGATCGCGCCGACAGTGATGCCGTCGGAGCGGCGCGAGAAGACGGACCGCCGGCCGCTCAAGTCTGCGACGATGGACGAGTTCATCGAGCACGAGATGTCGACGGCGCCGATCGCGGAGCCCAGCATCGGCACGACCATTGTCAACGGCGGACGCAGGATGAAGACGGCGGCGGACCGCAAGACGGAAGACGAGCGTCGCGAGTACGAAGAGACCAACTTTGTGCGTCTGCCCACGCAGAGCAAGAAGGCCAAGGCGCAGGAGGCCGCCAAGACGGGCCGCGGCGGGCGCATGCAGTTCGGCGGGGAGGAGTGGAGGGACTTGGGCGAAGGGGTCGACCGCATCAACAGGCTCACCTCGCGCAAGAGCGGCGGCGGCACGCGCGACCTGCTCGACAAGAGCCGGAAGCGCGGCAGGGAGACGACGGACGGGCCGAGGGGCAGCGGGCAGATGGAGATGGGCGAGAGATTCCAGAAGAAGGCCAAGATGCTGGAGGCGGGCCGACGCGACAGAGGCAAGCGATAGACGGAGCCGAGGCCTGCAGATACCCCGCCCAAAAACACGGAGCAACGTAGCGAGGCAGCTCGAGGTCCTGGAAGTCAGTGCGGTCTAGAACCAACAGAGTCGGCAACATGTCACGACTGTTGATTGGTTGGCTGTGTAACAAGACAGTTTGTGTGTGTGTCTGTCTGTATACGGATACGTATGTGTTGTTGGCCATGAAATCCAGCATGACGCGCTAGCAAAGGCGGGAGCGGGAACAAAAACCCGATCGGCCAGGAACTTGCATAAAAAGTCCCGATGTATCCATCCGTAGGTACCAATTGCCTGTTTAGCCCTCGAGCCTAGGTACCTACCTACCTACTTACTACCTGTACACCGCTGAACCAACTCAACCCGCCCGCCTGCCCTGGATTAGCACGCCCTACGATGTACCTACAGTTCCTAGGTACCTAATCACTTATGCTACAAAGCCCAATCAACAACGTCGACGACACCATTTCACTACAGCCTCTTCGGCCATGGTTTACAATAATACGCCGGGGATGATGAAGGGAGCTCTCTTCTTCCGCATTGGTTTCCGAATACTAGATCAGACATGGGCTCAAACATTACTTCCCCCTGCCCCCTGTATCCCATGCGCACTCTTTCTGTTTAACCCTCGTCTTCACATGCTTCAATGCGGCGTTTCACAGGGTTCCCTAGCGTTCCTGGTGACGTCAACCGCACAACATCTGGTGGGCCTGTCCGCTGCACGTCAAGAATTGCAGTGCACGTTGTTAGAATAGCATAGCTTCACCTACAATGTAAATACCTGTATACTTGTACTGTAGGCAATAAGCCAGCAATCAACAGGGTACCTAACCCCAAGGAAGCTTGCATGCCAGTTGAGCTGCCCGAAGCTCCTGAAGCTCCCCCTCCCTAGGTTGTTGACATCGTCCTCCTCCTCCTCCTCCTCCTCCTCCTTCTCGTCTTCCTCCTTATCCTCTCCACATTCCACGAGGGGTGCGCAAAGTCCAATATAGACCAGGCCGTCCGTCTCCTCTCTCCCTTTCCTCACTCATATCACGAGCCCGAGACTCTTTTCTAAATCCTCCATCCCCCAACTGCCGAGAGCCATCCGACTGCTGTGCTTGCAACGCGGCCGTACAACCTTTTTCTCTTCGAATCGAAGCCAGGCTCGTGGTTCCCCCCATACCCGCCAATTGCAACGCCACGATGCCGTCTGAATCTCGCGTCGAGAATCCCTTCTTTCACCCCTTCCTCTTCATCTTCCAGATCTGGCAATGGTTCGCCGATAAGATCTTCTCGCCCACGCCCCCGGAGCCGAGCACTCGCTTGAGCCGGCCCAAGATCGCCGTCATCGGAGCTGGTATCACTGGCGTGACGTCCGCCGCCCACTGCATCGGCCATGGTTTCGACGTCGTCATCTTCGAGGCCGGCGGTCGCGAGAACCTGGGCGGAATTTGGAGCGTAAGGAATCCCCCCTCCCCCCTCCCCCCCCCATTCCCCCTTTGAATCCGCTCCGCTCCCTCCAAAGGGGGTTCATCAGGTGTCGGGTGAGATGTGCTGCTGCTGCTAATATTGCACTACCCCACTGCAGAGAGTGAACAACTCGTCAAGCCTGCAGATCCACTCGATGATGTTCCGGTTCCATCCCTCGGTCAAGTGGGAGCGCGGGTACCCGGACAGACAGCAGATTCTCAGCCAAGTGAAGCAGCTCTGGGAAAAGTACGGCCTGGAAACCCGGACCAAGTTCAACACCGCCGTCGAGAAGGTCTACCAGGATGAGAAGGGCAGATGGGTCATCAACAACACGGCCAATGGCCACTTTGAGGGTGTCATCGCCGCCGTCGGCACCTGCGGCGAGCCCAAGATGCCCCAGCTCCCGGGTCTCGAGAACTTCAAGGGCAATGTCTATCACTCCAGCCAGCTTACCGGGTACGGCCACTCTTGAGTTTTCGGGTCATGAAAAACGTTGCTGACAGATCCGCCCCCCCCTCGCAGAAAAAACGCCAAGGGCAAGAAGATGGTCGTTATCGGCGGTGGCGCCAGTGCCGTCGAGGCCTTGGAGTTCGCCGTCGACGAAGAGGTCGACAAGGTATCCATCTTGTCCCGCAGCGACAAATGGATCATCCCCCGCAACCCCATCGTGAACATGCTGCTCGCCATGAACATCCTCGGCCAAGAGACCCGCCTGTCATGGATCCCTGAGACCCTGTTGCGAAAGCTCTTCTACCGGGACCTGCAGGATATTGCGCCCTACAGCAAGGGCATCTACATGGACACGCCCATGGTGAACAGCCAGGTCATGGACACCATCCGGTCCGGCCAAGCCGAGTGGGTTCGCTGCGACATTGAAGGCTTCGCCGCGGATGGTGTCATTGTTAACCGGCGTGCCCAAGGCGTGCCTAAGGGAGGCCCCGGCCGGAGACAGGTTATCCCCGCCGACATGATCGTGATGGCGACCGGATACAAGCGTCCCTCGCTGGAATTCCTCCCGGAGGACTGCTTTAATGACCCGTACGCGCCTCCTAACTGGTACATCCAGACCTTCCCGCCGAACCATCCCTCCATCTCTGCTATCAACTGGTAAGTGACTACTACTACTACTACTACTACTGCCCCGCCTCACTCACAAGAGACGAGACGAGACGGATTCTAACAAACCACAGCACGTACGTTGCCGCCATCGGCACCGTCGGTAACTGGCATATCGGCATCTACACCAGGATCCTCCTCATGTTCCTCATCGACCCGATGACGAGGCCCCACCCCTTCTGGATGAAGGCCTGGATCGAGATGACCAAGCTGCTCAAGTCCGCCGCCCCCACCGGCGCCTTTGACTTCTTCACCTACCTCGAGCTTCTCTGGTGGTTCGCCTTCAGCGTCACCTTCAACCCGTTCCGATGGAAGTGGGCCTTCTTCGTCTTCTTCGGCCTGGGCTTCATGTTGCCCAAGAGAGTCGTCGAGGTCGAGAGCCGCATCCGCAACGGCATGGGCTTCCAGGACGAGGTCGGCCGCGACGTGGGACACAGCATCTGATGTCCCACGCTCCACGCTTTTGCCTCGAATCACGGCTGAAAGGTTCAAGATTCAACGACTGGCACGAGAAAATGTTGGGAGGAAACAAGCCGGGCCGCCCCGGTGGAAATGCCCATTGAAGTCTTTGGCCGTGCAACATCATTTGCACATGAAGGATCACTTTCGTCGACGCAATTGCCCTCAAAACACCCAAACCCGCATGTACAATAGCTGTTATGACCCTACCGAGACCTCTGAATGAATGAGACATTTCACGATCTAAAGGTGCTTCTTTCATGTACCAAGCCCAGTCCCGCCGGAAGCAAATCGGGACTGTCGTTCCAAAGGACCGGGCACACATATCAGCATCATGATCGTCCAGATCGTCGCCTCACTTCGTCACAACACCACAAACTTTGTCACAACACCACAATGAATGTTGAAATTGTTGTATAGTTTATGTACACGAGCTCTGATTCCATCC
>PUHP01000283.1:4500-14767 GCA_006783085.1 Colletotrichum shisoi
CCCCCCCCCCCCCCGTTCCCAGGACTCCGAGGCCCCTGGCTGTATTAACCTCTTAGCTATCAACGAAGGCCTAATAGCCGGGGTCTCGTTACGGGTATTAGATCTGAGAACCCCCCAAGTCATTGCCTTTCGTATCACAAGAGAAGGAAAGAGATGCATCCAGTGCACACTGGTTAGTACCGTACCCTTCTATACATCACCCTCATGACAGAGCTACTACGTCCCTTGTAACCTCAGGGGCCCGGGACATGGCCTACAACCACGGAGTGCGGAGAGGGGAACAAGCACCTTATATTTTATTTTTGGTCTCCGTCGTGAACCACGAGCAAGTCGAAGGCCGCCCCAGTCTCGGTCCCTACAACTATCCGGAGCCATAACCACCACGACTCCATCTCGAGCATCCTGCGGCGAGCCTACACGCCGCAAGATGGGGCCACCAGGGGAGGGAGGGGGAGAGGCCGTCCTGTGCACTTCAAACACGCCCATCATCGAGGGCCTTCGGTATTACAAACTCGCCGTGAAGCTATGGTAAAACACGGATATCGCCCAGCCCAAGGGAGGGAGGCAGGGGAGAGAGATATCCCACATCTCGTACAAGAAACATCTAGACGCCGACCACACTCGCCCGCACATCGTTGCGGCGTCGGTCGTTCAGCCCAATATACCCTTCCCTTCCCCGCCAGAAGGTACAAGAACAAGAACAACAAAAACCTCCCGACCTCACATCGTCCTGACCAAGATAATCCTACCATCAATCACATATGTATATGTAATATCCTTACATCAGCAACCGGCCCCCGGGTCCCTCATCCCTCCCATCCAAAACGCACAGAACAAGGCCCCTCCCTTCCTTACCCCAGAAGGATCTCGACCCGTTCCCTCGCGACGGCGTCCCAGACCCTCTGCACGATATGCCCCAGCCCTCTCCGGTAACACACGCCGCCCACCCTCTCGACCCACAGCACGTTGACAAAGTCGACGATCTCGTCCTCGTCCATGTTGTCCCGGAACGCGTCCAGGTCGAACACGTGGCTGCCGCCGCGCTCGCTCGCCGTCGACACCGCCACGAACTCGAGCTTCTCCTCCCCCGTGTGGTTCGCCCCCTGCAGCCCGAGCCAGCTGTCGTGCGCCGTCACCACGCCGCACCACTTGCCCTTCCGCGACCACACGTTGCCGATCGCCAGCGGCACCCCGTACCCCCTCCCCGGCGCCACCAGCCCCGCCCCGGGCCCCGTGTTGTTGCCCGTGTTGACGGCGTTGGCCGCCTTGGCGTCCACCGGCGTCCCGTTCCGCGCCATCGCGAAGTCCACCTCGAGGAAAGCCACCGTCGTGCTGAACGACAGCAGCGTCGCGCTCATGGCCAGGTCCGCAAACGGCGACGACGACGATAGCCCCCCGACGGCTCCTCCGTCGCCCGACATCATCGCCATCTCCGCCACGGGCACCGGGTACCGAAACACAACCTCCGGGTCCCCCGCGTACCGGAACCCGCCACCGCTGCTCCTCGACCACCCCGCCGGCAGCGGCACCGTCCTCCTGTGCCGCCGGTCGCGGTACGCCATGCCGTCGTTCGGCAGCGGCGTGTACGTCGCCCTGTCCGTCAGCTCGTAGCTTACGAGCGGCCGCAGCCGGAAGGCGTAGGGGCTCTTGAACCGCCTCTCAGCAGCGGCGGCCTTGCGTCCGGACGGCGGCGCATCCTGTACGTAGTCGGCCGCCGCGCGCCAGAGCGTCAGGTCCGCGGGGACGCCGTCGTAGTGCCACCCGAGCCAGCTCCACGACGGCAGCGGGTTCGCCCCCGTCATGGGCTGCACCATCAGCCGCCGCCGCACCGTCGCCCGCGGCTGCCACAGCATCGCCATGTCGAGGAAGCCCACCGGCATGCCGAAGATGAAGCCGCCCGCGAACGACTGCGACAGCACCGTCGTGATGCCCCACAGCGCTCTCGCCGTGTCCGACATGACCGTCACCCGCCGCGCGCTGAACTCCATCGCGATCCGCGCGTACTCGTCCATGTCCGGCCACACGGGGTGCAGGTACCCCGTCACCGCGGGGAATGTCCTCTGTCCGCAGGGGCCGCTGCGGTTCCCGCCGCCCTTGAGGATCTTGTTGAGACGCCCGCCGCCGCCGCCGCCGCCGCCGCCTCCGCTCCCGGGTGGGCCCTGCCACACGTCGCAGTGGCATTCCCACGTCACCGTCTCCTCGAACACATAGACCTTGCGCCGCGAGTACATCCCCTCCAGCACTGTCCACGCCCGACCGGCCCATCGCGACGACAGCACCAGGTCGTCGTGCTTCCTCGCCGCGGCCCCGCGCGGCGGCGGCGTCCTCCTCAACAGGCCCGTCAGCCCGGACTCGGCGTCTCCCGCCGCCGCAACGATCGTCAGGTAGGCGTTGGCGTAGATGTACGCCATGTTCCTGATGTGCTCCTCCCTTTCCACGTCGTCGTCCTGCACGATGCAGAACCGGTCCACCCAGAGGTACTTGATGCCCAGTTTCCTCGCCAGCCACATGGCGTCCAGTATCGTCTGCGGCACGTCCGCGTCGTCCATGCTCGCCGTCAGCATCTCCAGGTTCCCCCGCAGCGTCTCGACGGGGCCCCGCGAGCTCGGCAGCGGCGGCTCGTAGACGTAGCTCAGCGCGATGTACCGGTCCGTGGCGCGCGCGCGCACGAGGCATCGGTTCACCGAGTCGATGAGCCATATCGGCCGCCACGTGTCCCCCGGCGGGCCGGAGCAGTGGTCGCCGTGCTCGGCGTTGCACGTGTCGAGCCACTCGCGCACGCGGCCCATCGGGTTGAACTTGTTCGCCGCCGTCGAAGCCGACGAGGCGCGGCGCGAGGGGGGCGCCGACGACGAGGCAGCGACGCCCACCGGCTCCCGCGCCGTACGCGCCGTCCAGGTGCTCATGAGCCGCTCCGTGATGCTCTGCCGTTTGGTACCGTTGTTGGCGCTGTTGGGCGGCACGCTCTGCCGTCGGGCGTGGCCGTTATGGGGGGCGTTGCTGCCGCCGTGTCCGTTGCTGTAGTACTTGTCGCCTGCCGCGAAGCTCTGCCTCTTGGTGTCCCTCGGCGTCGGCGGGCTATCGCGGTCTCTGTCTCTGTCCCTGTCCCTGTCCCTGTCTCGGTCGCGGTCGCGATCACGATCCTTGTCCAAAGGCGGTGGCGGTGGTCCTCCTCCTCTCTTGAAGTCCTCCCGACCTCGATCCCGGTCCCTACCCCTATCCCTATCCCTATCTCTATCCCTGTCTCTGTCCCTGTCGCGGTCTCCTCTGTCCCGATCACGTTCGCGGTGCCCTTCCGTACGGATATCCCTCTCCCTGCTACCCCTCGGCGGTGGCAGGTAATGTTGCTGCTGCTGCTGCTGCTGCTGCTGCTGCTGCTGCTGTCGTCGTTGGGGCGGGGGCGTGGGCGTCTGGGGTCTATATCCGCCGCCCGCGTCGACCGCCGCGTCCTCCTCGTCCGACATTGAGCTTGCTGAGCTCTCGTCGGATACGACGTCTGGTCCTCCTGCTGGTCCCTCACGTCTGGCCGCTGCCGCACCGCCGCCGTCGCCACCACTGCGGGCGGACGGACTCGGGTGGTCCATTGCTTATAGCCCCTCTCCCTGGCGGCAGGGTTTCCAACACACACTCGTATGAGGGAGGTCGCGCGGATGTACTACCCGGAAGGCGCAGGCGCAGGCGCAGGGTGCGGGATGCAGATGCAGATGCTGATGCGCTTTGCGCGGCGCTCGCGCGCGAAAAGGTTGAACAATGCTGCTGCGCGCGCAGTAGGCGATGTAAGCGGTAGTAGTAGTAGCAGTAGTAGCAGTAGTAGTGGTAGTAGTGGTAGTAGTGGTAGTAGTAGAAGTAGAAGTAGCAGTAGTAGTCGTAGTCGTAGTTAGACAAGGCCCCACCCCCGGAGTTCGTCTCTATTTTGCCTCCCTTTCTCTCTCTCTCACGCGCGCGCGCGCCGTCTTGCGCCGTGACACTAGTGAGGGTGGCTCGGTGAGACCGTGCGACGGATGTTCATGGGGCAATGGACGCAGGGCGGAAATCAGAAAAAGAATCGACGCCGCCCGTCGTCGGGACACACTCACTGCACCTGTGTGCGAGACCAGCATTCGAGATCCGATAGATGAATGAGCGATGTGGGCCCGATTGCGATGATGGGGCGATACGATGAGATGCGGTTGTTGATGGAACGGCTCTGTGCGTGTACGTACACGGGTGGATATGTTTATGCGTTGCGATTTTGCGATGGAGGGGGGAAAAAGAGTGGTTGCGAACACGCCACTCGGGGGCCAGTGAGAGTGAAACTGAGAGTGAGAGAGAGAGAGAGAGTGAGTGAGAGTGAGACTTAAGACCGAGAGTGAGAGTGAGATCGACACTGACAGAGTGCGACCGAAGCTATGAATGAGTGAGAGGGAGAGGGAGAGAGCGATGAGGTTCAAGGCACCGCCACCCACCCAGCCCCCTCCATTACCCAAATTGCAAATCGATATCCGTACTCTGTACAGAGTACAGAGTACATTCATTGGGCACGAAATTCAGTGAAGCTCTTCGCGGGTTGGCAATTGGCAAATGGATGTCCCGCACTAGTTTGATCATTGGGCACTCGTATTGCAGGGCCCTTCCCTACAAATCTCCCAACATGTAATTACCTACCTAGCCAGTCATCCATCCATACATTGCAGGTCCCAAGAGCAACTCACCCGGTACAATAAATAACCTCTGTGTGGGTGGTGGATGTATACCATGGGTTTTACCGTACTCTGTACATAAACCCGACTTACATCAACAGCATCCACCAGCACATATACGCCTCGGTCAAGCAGAGACGAACAAAGGAGCTCCTAATACATCATGCTCACATCTATTAAAATACATTTGCTTGCTAGTCTAACAAACTTTGCGACCCATCTCTGCCCACCGTTTGAGCCGATGTAGAATCCGCCGCTCCCCCTTGGTCGCCATCCACCACCACCACCCCGTTCAAACAACCCGACAACAGTCTCTCTCTCTCTCTCTCTCTCCTCCTCTGCGACCCAATTTATGGCCCATGGTATTTGTATCGAGTGCCAATTCCCGCCGTAAAACCTGTACAATGTTCCAGCCCTTCCCAAACCAGTACGCCTGTAAATGTGCAGCAGTTTTTGATGATCTCACGGTCGTTGAGTTGTCCGGCGCTTTGCACTAGGCCAGCTCTTGACTGTACGCCATCGCCGTTTTTTGTTATTGTTGTTGTTGCATCAAACCCCGTAGAAGACAAAAAACGTACTCAAACGTCATCAAACGTCAAATGTGATCACTGAAAAACGTCCACGCCTATCAGAGTCGATCCGGCTACTCCTGGTCGCTCGGAGCACCGTTGCTGCCTCCGTTGCTTTCGCCGTTCGCTTCTTTGGCGCCGTTGGAAGCCGAAGAGATCAGCTTGATTCTCGTGGCCGACGTTACCGGTTGAGGGGTTCCGACGCTCGCGCTGGCGCTGGGTGCCACGGACGCCTCCTTGGGGCCATCGCCCTCAAGCTCTTGCAACTCCGGGTGCTCCTCGAGTTCCTTCTGGAGCTGCTCGTGGAAGAATTTCTGCTTCAACGTTAGAGGGTTGATCAATGACACACGCGAGGCTTCTGCTTTTGCTTTTACTCACCTGTAGAGTCAGGGAATCCTGGTACAGAAGTGATGCCTCCTCGTTGTACGTTTGGCAGTTGCTGAACATGAGATCGACATCCTTGCGCATGTCGCCGAGGCTGTAATATTGCTGCTTCTTAATCTTTTGCTCGATCTGCTTCATCGAGATGGGGGCTTGAATGATCAAGTAGTAGTCGGCGTAGTCGCGCTTGGGAGGCAAAGCAAGGAACGGGCCGATAATGATCCGCTTGCCTGCCACCGACTCGTCGTCATCCTCCTCAGGGGGCTCCGGATCGTCGACCTCAAGGTTCATGAGTCCGTCAAATAGGGCACGCGCGCTTGTCTGGAGGGACTGGCGCTGCTGGGCCGAGATCCGTGGCGCTTCAGACCCCGCCGACACGGAGACCGCCTTGGGTCTGCCTTGGGGTCCGCGACGCTTCTTGGCTGGCGGCTCATCCTCGCCATCGTCTGCCTTGCGCTTCTCCTGGTTCTTGCTGCCGGGCTTGCGACCCCTCTTCTTGGGCGTTTCCACTTCCTCGGTGCTGGCGCGACTTACCGAGGGGGAGGCATCCGCGGCGTTCATCCCGGCTGTCCTCTTGAGCCGGTTGTTCTCCCTCTTGTCCTTGCGTGCTTGCTTACGCGCAGCGGCAGCCTCGGGAGAGTCGTCGTCGTCGTCGACAGCCATGAGCCACTGCTCCTCCGTGAGACCGTCGTCGTAGCGAACCTTGGTCCGCTCACGGGCTCCGCGTCCAAGACTCGTCTCCACCTCCTCTTCCACCAGGCTGCCGTCGCCCAGATAGATGTCGGGGAGTTCGTCCTCTCCCAACAGACGGGGCTTGGCCTTCGCACCGGCCGCATCGCCGTAGATTGGGTCCTTCCTCCGCTCGTCGTCGAGCTTCTGGAAGACAGTCACCTCGTCGTCGCTACGAGCGAGGAGAAGGTTCAGCTCCTCATCGTCCATCTCATCCTGCTCTCCCGTTTCTGCGAGGTCGGCACTCTCCAAAAGGGTTCGCAGCATGGCGTCACGGTCTGTTTCCGTCGACTTGTTATCGAATCGACCGGCCTGGATGACCTTGCCGTCCATGTCGAGCTTGTACCTGGCTCTTTCCAGGATCTTCTCTTCGACCGAGTTGGAACTGATGAGACGCAGGATGCGAACCTCGTTCTTTTGCCCGATACGATGGGCACGATCCTGGGCCTGCAAATCTTGATGAGGGTTCCAGTCAGAATCGTAGATAATGACGGTGTCGGCGGTCTGCAAATTCAGACCAAGACCACCGGCACGTGTCGACAGCAAGAACATGAAGTAATCCGAGTTCGGAGCATTGAACTCGCGCAACAGATCGGAACGCTCGTCTGACTTGGTCGTACCGTCCAGACGGAGGTACTTCATGCTGCGGTATCTCAGGTAATCTTCCATGATGTCCATGATCGCCGTCATCTGAAAGAACATCAGGACGCGATGGCCCGTGGCCTTGTACTTGGGCAAGACCCGGTCCAAGAGCTCAAACTTGCCGGCCGTTCTCCAGAGCAAGTCGTTGCTGATGCTCATGGGGTTCATGGTGTTCTCGACTTCGTCAAAGACGAAGGGGTGGTTGCAGAGCTTGCGAAGCTGCATGATCATGTTGCTCAGACCACGAGCACCAGCCTTGCCACCCTGTCCGTCGCTGACGAGGATCTTGTTGTGCGTGACCATCTGCTTGTACAGCTTGCTCTGCAGGGCCGAGAACTTGCACTTGATGACCTTTTCTGTCTTGTCCGGAAGGTCCTTTTCGACATCCTTCTTCAGGCGACGCAGCAGGAAGGGCCGCAGCACCTTGTGCAGGCGACGAATGACGAGAATCTGCTCTTCTTCCGTGAGGTCCATCTTGTCCTGCCCACCCGTGTTGGCAAAGGGCGTGTTGAACCACTCGTCGAAAGTCTTGGCAGACTTGAAAATAGTGGGGAGGGTGAAATTGAGCATGGCCCACAGCTCAGTAAGGTTATTCTGCAGCGGGGTACCCGTCAAAATCAGGCGGAATCGGGTGTGGTAGTATTGTTGGATGGTGGACGTAAGCTTGGAGTTCTGGTTCTTCATGCGGTGACCTTCGTCGATAATCATGTGGAACCACTTGATCTTGCTAAGAACCGGCCGGTCCTTGATGATGTACTCGTATGTCGTGAGCAGAACCTGGAAGCGTCCCTGGCGAATCTTGTCCTGCTGCTGCTTTCTGGCCAAGGGAGGTCCCTTATAGACGATCTTGCTGACGGACGGGGCCCACTTCTCGAATTCAAGGGTCCAGTTGGTCAAAGTACTGAGTGGCACGATGACCAGATAAGGTCCTTCCTGCTTCTTGCGCTCGATGAGGTACGTGACCAGACTGATGGTCTGGATGGTCTTGCCGAGACCCATCTCGTCTGCAAGAATACCGTTGAGATTGTTGTTGTACAGTGAGATCATCCATTGCAGACCCTTGACCTGGTATTCTTTGAGCCTGCCACCCACGAGCATGTTGGCCTGCTCGGTGACCTCCTCCTTGATCTTGTGGGCAACGGCGTAGTAGTCAATCTTCCTTCCGCTCGTGTCGTCCGCGTCGCTCTCGTGCTCGCTCTCCTCCTCTTCCTCTGGCATCTGTTCCTCGCCAGTTTGTTCCAACAGAGCCTTCCTTTGCTGAGACTTGACAGAGGCGGCGAGCTGGCGCAAGAACCCGTCGGTCTGTCGCAGGAGGTGGGTGATACGGGTGTCCTTGGCTTCGTCGAGCAGCTTGAGATACGCCTCTTCGTCGTTGGCTTTGAGGGCTTGCAGACGCTGCTTGGCGGTGCGCTCGATTCTCTTCTGCTCCTCCTTCTCAATGTTGTAGTGCTGGGCGAACATGAGCTTGTTAAGCTTGCTCGACTTGTTACGCTGGCTTGCGGCAGTCTGCTGGATCTCGTTCCGATGTTGGGTAATGGCCGCGAGGAAGTCGGTGTGCCTCTTCTTCTCACGGTTCTCACGGATATGGCGCTGCTGCTTCTCGAGCTTCTCGGTGATTCGGGCCTCGCGAACCGTCATCTTCTTGGTGCGGCGGTAGTTGGAACGGTTGGTGGTCATAGCGAGGTTGTCGTAAAACATCATCGAGCGGCCAATCTTGTCGCGCATTGCCTTCTGCTTGGCGTACAGCCCCAGACCCTTCATCTCGATCATGGCCTTGATCCTGGCGCTGTCGTCCAGTTCGACATCGTCCGCGGTGGTGTCCCAGTGAGCGATGTTTGCCGGCGTGCTCTTCAGCTCGGCGTAACGGTCACGCATGCGGTTGAAGATGATGACTTCTCTCTCGTAGCGCAGCTGGTCAAAGTCCACACCGGTAGGGAAAAGTCCAGGAATGAGCTTGCGGTTCCTACGCTGGGTGTGTTCGAAGTAGCTGATGGACTTGCGGATCAGGTTGGGGTCGTCGTAGGGAGACTTGACAGCCTTGAACGTCGGGCCCTGAACCTCGGGAGGTTCAGACTTGGACCCGACGCCATTCGGACCAGGCTGTGCGGAGTCGCGAGAAACGGGTGCCGGTGTCGATGAAGCCGCCATCGCGGCGGCCTCGGCGGCGATGGCTTTCCTCCGCTCGCGCTGGGCGAAGATGGCCTGCTGCATCTGCAAAGGAACGCCAGCATTCTTTGTCAGCAACTTGAATGCATGGATTTGTTGGCGAAGCAGACTCAGTTGCTGGGGGTTGAATTGACCAGCGCCAGGACCGCTGGACGGAGCCGATGTGGTTGGCGAGCCGGCGGCGGCGACCGAGGTATTTGAGCTTGCAGAGGGAAGGGCAGAGCCGCCGAGCGCACTAGACGCAGATGGCTGTGTTGACTGTTGTTGTTGCTGCTGCTGAGCGGGATGCGCGCCGTTGACGGCGCCATTGGGACCACCAGCCTGCTGCATCTGTCGCTGCTGTTGCATCTGCTGCTGTTGCTGCTGCTGTTGGAGAAAAGCTTGTTGTTTCTGTCGTAGACGCGCTTGCTGTTGGAAAGACAGAACGAACTGCTCGGCCTTGATGTATTCGGGGTCGGTGGTGGGGACGCCATTTTCTCTCATCTGCTTAAATTTCTAGGGGGTGGCCGTTAGCATCAATCATCGGGAGAAGAGCGCGACGTCTCAACGTCAATGGGATGCAGGCGCGATTGGGGACCAACGTGCAGGAAAAATCTTACGTTGAATATCTCTTGAGCCTGTTGAGGTGTGGTGGCGGTCATGCCGGCGCCAGGGAGCTGGACGGCAGGGGCAGCCTGAACGGAAGCCATGATGGGCAGTGTGGAATACCGCAAATCTATTGACTGCGTGAATCTCTAGAGATGCAACGGCTATCTCGCGCGCATTATCATGCGAAGGGCGCCGGAGGTGTTGACGGGTGGAGCCGTGTTCAAGGTTGGTCGCGCCGGGCTCGTCGCGAAATGAGAGACTAGAATGCTAATAGCGACAGTGGACGGGTTGGAAATGCGGCGCGTCGTGTGGAAACAGAAAGGCTAGGGGAGGGCGACGTGGTTCGGAGTCGGCAAGCGCGATGGCGTCGTCAGAAACGGAGACACGTCAGTCGCGTGGGAACAGGTTCACCGAGATGAAAAGGATGGAGTTCGGCGACGGAGGTTGATGGAAAATGGGGAAGGATGCGAATGCGGTGCCGCGAGGCGTGGGGGGGAGGAGGTGCCATGACGG
>PUHP01000283.1:16313-35936 GCA_006783085.1 Colletotrichum shisoi
CCATTCGTCCCCCCCCCCCTTCCTCCCCGCCGCGCCTTCTTTTTGTCCGGGCCTTCATCTTCGTCGTCGCTCACATCCGCGTATTGGGTGACCGGCTGCGTTTTCTGCCACGCAGCGGTAAACATCGGGTCTTTCTGCGCCGCGTCGGCATACTTGAGGAGCGCTTCTCTGGGGTCTTCGTGGAGCATCTTGGCCAAAGGAATGTTGTCCGCAATGTGCTTTTCGTCGGGTTGGTTCCTCATAAATGGCGTCTGCTCCAAGACAGCCGGTCTCCTAGGGTCTTTGGACTTCCCTGACGCCGTCACTCCCGCGTTCCTCCTGCCGGCCATCACACTGCCCGGCGTGACAATGGAATCACCCGACATGCCCACCGACATATCCGTCGTCCGGGACGGGTCGTCGTCAATGTGCCGCTTCTTGGGCGCCCGCGACATCACCTCGACGGCGCCCCGGGAAGACATGGTCGGGCTGTACAGCACGTGCGTCTCGCCGTTCGCCGAGCCAGTGATGATCTGGTTAATCTTGGGGTGCCAGTTGACGGTGATAAGAGGCGCTCCTGGCGTGATTGGCGTCACGTGCTCGGGACGCAGGTTTCCGGGGTTCAAGATATGCAAGTCGCCCGTCGCAGAGCCCGTCAGGATGCTGGTCGAGTTTGGCGAGTACCTAATGTTGCTCATCGGGAAATGATCCGACGTTGATGCATGGTCCACCGTGACAAGAGGCGTCTTGAACTTCCGTGTGTCCCACAACTTGATTGTGTTATCGCCTCCTCGCGTGACGACCATCCGCCCATCGGACGAGATGTCGATGCCTCCGGTCCAGGTATCCGGTTTGTGGGCGTCTCGAATCTCGGCCGTGGGCCTCGAGAACGGGCTGTTGCCGCTGTACATGACCAGAGAGCCGTCGAGCGCGGCCGCAACAAGCACGTTGCTGCCGCCCTGGGCTGGGGCGCCCCAGGCGACGGCGGTCATCCTCGTTCGGCCTGCGGACCCTGCTGCTTTTGACTTGAAGACAATCACATCTCGCTGGCTGCGCTTGTTGTTGATGTCCCAGATGCGGAGTGTGCTGTCGGTGCCGGCAGTGACGCAGAGGTTCTTGTCCGTAGGGTGCCAAGTTCCCGTCGTGACTTCCGAAATGTGGCCCTTTGTGTTGTTCATGTCCCTCAGGTACATGTCGCCCTTGACGAACTCCGTGATGACGTCGCCGTCCCTCGACATGATCTTGGCCTGCGGGTGGGCGGATACGCAGAGAAAGACGCTGCCGGACAGGGGATTGAACTCTACGTGGTGGATCGGGTGCGATTCGGCGTTGGCGGCAGAGGACTTTGCCTCCCACGGGTCGACACTTCGAAATGCTCGGAGAGTGCTCGGCGTCATGGACGCGAAATCGTGCAGGTTGATTCTGCAGTCGAGCGACGCGGACACGAGGCGCCCGCCAGCCGGGTCCAGCGTGACCGTTGTCACGGCCCTCTCGTGGGTTTTCAGGACCAGTTCATGCGAAACGGGGTAGTCGTCGCCGTCCTCGGAGTCGTCCGAGTCGGAGTCGCCGCTGTCACTGTCATTGGAATTCGAGTCGGACTGCTTCTCTTTCGGAGCAGCTGTTGGAGGAGGCCCTGCGGATTCCTCGTGGGCCGTTCCCGCCGAGGGTTTTTCTGCCGCTCTGCGGCTCCGGTCGATCTGGGCTGCAATATTGGCCTCCTTGGACTTCTTCCCAAACGACGCCGGCAGGAATGCGCGCATGGGGTCGTCCTCGGCCAGGTCGGGGCCGTCGACCACGAAGTCCTCGCTGTCGCTGCTCATCGTGGCGGTGGTCTCGGAGTTGTAAAAGAAGGAGGAGGTCGAGGGTGTGTCAGGGGAGAAAACCGGGAAAAGGATAATTCGGGCAGGCACCCAAGGGTCTATCAAGGCGCACGGAGGTGATGTCAGGTAGAAGCACCGCGCGCCAAGGGTCCTCTACCTGCCTAGGTACCTTTGCCGAGAGTTAGCGCTGCGTTGGCGTTGGCGTTGGCGTTGGCGAAAAAGGGTGGTGGTCATAGCGCCCAACCGTCGCGTTGGACCTCACGACAAGCACGTCTGTCAGCTGACAGTCCACCAAGACACTCTACTCCCACAGCGCGGCAACTGCCATTAACGGCGGTTTGAGACGTACAACGGAAAACCTACCGAGATCAGACACAGGCCGTACTGCATCTCGCTCTCTCTGGGGAATGTATTGGAGATTCTCCCCGCCGAAAGCCAACAAACACATCGCAGGCGAAGGGAACCGCTCCGGGTGCCTGAATGAAGGGGGGGCCATTTCGATCCACCCGTCTATGGAGTGCCCCTCTCTCGGGCCCCCCTGAATTACCGAAGGTCTTCATCTCTCGAGACCCGAACTACAGGATGAGAAACACGCCATACGCACGCATCCCTCGATCGCAATTCACCGCTCTCGGGTCTCCCCGCCTGCGCCGTTGAAGCCCGGCGTGACCCAGATCTCGCAGTTCTTCGACAGCGCGCGCGCCTTTTTCCTCGTCCGTCTCGATCCACAGACCAGGACTCCTCCGGATGTCGATGCAGCCGTCGACAGGGCTCCACACTACGGGTTTCTGATGTAGGTCGTGAGGCCCTCGCCGCCGACCAAGGCGTTGTAGTGGATACCGAGGATCATCTTCTCCTGGAAGAAAAAGTTGGGCATGGAATGCCGACCTGGGACTCTGGTCGCTGCCGAGACGTCGTAGGCCTCGCGCATGGCCGCGATGCGGCGCGTCTCCGAGATAACCCCCCACGTGAGAGGTGTGCATGTCGGTAACGGCCCTTGGCACAAACCAAGCCACTGTCGACGTCAGACAGGGCGCTCATGGAGACAGCACTTTCAAGATAAAAGTGCTTGCGTCAAGCCGTCTGCCGTATGTTCTCGATCTCGGCGTGCGAGGCTTAGCTTTGTCTTTCCCCTCTTACTCGGCGACCGCGTTCCATGACTATTGTACGACGTGTTTCCCTCTAACCCAAGCCTGCATGTTAGTGTCGTCTCGCTGTGATTGAAATGGCAGCTCTCGACTTACTCGGCGTCCATGCCGGTTGTGGACTGGTTCTTGTGGAACTCGAGGCACCCCTCGACTGCCTGAGTATGGTCCTCGAAAAATGGCCTCGCCCCATCCATAGTTGCCCTCCTCGTGGATCTTGACAAACAGCCAGCGAGGAGACGCGCGCGGGAATGTTCAATGCTTTTTGATTGGGGCCATTGGTGTAGGGAATCCCGAAGTGGGCAAGAACTTCTCTATCGCCAAGAGCTCATACGCATCGCAACTGAGATCGTGTATCCCGCCCGATGGTTGTGGGACGGCTCCGAAGCAATATCTTTATGGCTTGAGGGCTTCAGGTCCCCGTGGAGAGGCTCGTAACCAAAGCCGCAAAAGCTACGTTGGATTGCCTCATGTAGACCTCCGGGAACCAGGTCATCCATCTCCCACGCGTCGAATTGAAAGCTTGTGACGCGGTACCGGGACATGGACCATGACCGACTGCAGGGAAGTACGCCAGCGAGTACTTGAGCTTGTACGTCAGGTCCTTGCTTCCGAGCATGTGCAGGACGGTACACCCCTCGCCGAGATTCTGCTGGACGGCCATGCTTGATGTATCGCGACGGTTTTGCCTCTGCCGATTGCGCACTGATGGACACACCGGCAAGCCCATGGGCGTCTGGACAGCCGCTGGTCGATGAAATTCCATGTACGGACTGACTCACTCTGGAGCAGAGCAACGGCGTTGTAAGTACATGTCGGTCGCGGTCGGCTTCGGTACCAGCGCCGGTTACCTCATTTATCCCCCTTTTCCCCCACTACATAAACTCAGGTGCTGTCTCGTTGGGATATTCATACGCACTATCATGAATGCCCAACCAGGCACCGTTGACTCCCTTCACCCTCTCGGGGTTTGCCGTCAATTTGCCCATCCTCTTATGTGCTTATCAACTACTGGCTGCAAGCCGCTTCATCTCCTCCTGCTTCATCTGCTCCTGGACCCTGAGCCTCTCGGGGATGACCTGCTCCCGAGCCGCCGTGATCTCCCACCCGGGCAGCGACTCGGCGCCCAGGGCCCTCAAGGTCGCCTGCTCCACCAGGCTATAAGCCCCGTCCGGCCGGTCGAAAACCTGGGGCTCCCTCAGGAAGACTGGGGGGTTTGTGATGATTCGTAGCCGGCGCAGGGGGTTCCACGAGGCGCTGTGCAGCATCAGGGGGTGCAGCAGGTAGACGTCGCCGACCTCGCCGCAGGCCTCGACGAACTCGCTACAGCCACCGGCGAGCAGATTAAACCAGTTGAGATCCTTCTCCCTCGCGAAGCCCGGGTCGCCTCTCGGGGCCATCCGCGGCGAGACGCCGTCCGGGTGGTCGTGCAGGTGCCTCGCGACCTTGCGCATCGCCTCGGGACAGATGAAGGTCCCGCCGCCGCCCGGGACGATGTCGGTGAAGAGCGGGATCACCAGGAGCCCCTGTTCCGGGGAGTCGAGGTAGTGGACGAAGAAGTCCCCGTCCACGTGCCAGTTGTCCAGGCCCTTGGGGTCGGACTCGCGGCCCTCGAACTCGTCGCTTCCGAGGTTGACGATGAGCGAGTCCCGCCACTCCCTCGACTCGGGCGCCACGCGGTCCTCGCCGCCGCAGACCTCGCAGATGGCCGCCCAGGCTTTCGGGGCGTACTCGGAGACGTCAAAGGTGCGGTGGTGGGGCATATTGGTGCGGTGCCTCCAGGTCGACTTATCGTTGGGGTCCATGCCGAGTCGAGTCCAGACGTCTTTGGCGACCCAGTCCGCCTGGTCTTTGGTGAAGCAGTTGCTCAGCTTCAGCCAGCCGTTCTGTCTGAAGTGTTCCTTTCGAGCCTCGGTGAGTGGCTCGATTGACGAGGACATGATTGCGAGTGAGAGTGAGAAGAGCAGACGTGTTCGAACAGTAGGATGCGTAGAACGGGCGAGACGGCAGAAGACGGATGTGAAGGAGCAAAGTAGCCACCCAATGCTCAACCAAGACGATTCAACAATGAAGGACAGATTGGTTCGGAACTAAGTGGGTTTCAAAACATTTCGCACGGAGGCGAAGAGCGAAAGGTGTGTTGACTATATAGAAGACGAGGGGCAGATGCTCCGAGAAACTGGAACCGACGGCAACGGGATGTGCAGCTTGTGCGGGGAATGCAACGTCTAGTCATTCCGCAGCCGTTTCATTGGACAAACATTGACGAGCCTGGACGGGGGTTTGTTTGATGCTGAGAAGATGCAGACTCGCTAGGTAGGGAGAAGATCAATCATCCACAGAGTGTGTCCGCACCTATCAAGGGAAGGGTGCGTATGGCAGCCGGCAGACCGTCAAGCCGGGGTTTGCGGCGCCGGTTCAAGAGTTTTAACAATGAAAAAAATCCCAAAACCAAACCGGCGCAGAAGTCGCAATGCTGTCAATTTGGAGAGATTGAGACGGGGTTCGGAGGATCACCAGCCGCATAGTTGACGAAGGGGACAATGAGGGACTGTGGTCCGTTGAGTGGCAGCAGTGAGTGCGTTAGGCTGTAATTGGCCACTGACCGGCGCACACCGAAAGCCGCCGGTCAGCTCCGTGCCGACAGCAGCCGACCGAACTTTGATTCGCTTCGAGGAGCGCGTGCGCGCTTGCAGACCCGCCAGCAGAAGAATCTCCCATTCTCGATCTATGACCAAACGCCAAAATGCCACCCGATCCAATAATCGACGAAGAGGAGTATGAGTCCTCCCAGGACTCGGACTTCGCGCCTGACGACGGCGTTGCAGCCGAGGGCGACTCCGAGGCGTCCGAGTCCGAAGCAGACGGCGACGATGCCGCGACCAAGACGACGACGACGACGACGACCGCCGCCGCCACCGCCACCGCCACCACCACCACCACCACCACTACCACCAAACGCAAGCGCGACACCAACGACAACGAGGCCGAGGACGTGGGCTTCGAAAATTCGGGCGACGAGGCCCTGATCAAGAAGGCGACGAAGAAGCAGAAACGCAGGAAGGCCAAGGATGCGGACGGCGCCCCGGACGAAGAGGACGAGGGAGGCGAAGGCGGGCTGGTCAAGACGCGGAGTATGCGCGCCGCAGAGTGAGTCGAGGCGTCTTTTGCCCCTACCATACGTTTATGACTCGAAGCGACCCGTGACTGACGGAGATCCCCACAGGAAGGAGGAACGCAAGACCGCCGTCGCGTCCGGCCCGGTGACGGTCGACGTCGACGCTATCTGGGCGCAGATGCTCGCGGGCCAGACGGCGACGCTTTCGCCGGCCGTCCAAAGCAACACGACCGCGGGAGAGGCCGAAACCCCGGTGTCGAAGCAACCCGGTGCTGGTGCCGACGCCGCCGCCGAAGCAGAAGCGGAAGCAGACGCCGCCGCCGCCGCCGCCCCAACGAAACCGGACGGTGTCACGGCAGCAGGCGACCCCGCCGAGACGATCCGCATCAAGCGGACCTACAACTTCGCCGGCAAGGTGCACACGGAGGAAAAGCTCGTGGCGCGCTCCTCGGCCGAGGCGAAGCTCTACCTCGCCTCCCTCGGCAAAGACGCCTCCGCCTCCGCCTCCGCCTCCGCGCTCGGGACCGGCGCGGACGCGAACGAGGAGCCAAAACGCGTCCTCAAAAAGGCCTTCCGCTCGGCCTTTGAGCCCGTCGTCGAGGTCGCCAGCCAGCGCCGCGCCGACCTGAACCTCGGCGTCACGGTGCGCATCCGGGCGCGCGAGAAGGCCGCCGCGCAGGCCAAGAAGCTCAACACGGTCGAGAAGAGCAAGATGGACTGGGCCGGCTTCGTCGACAAGGAGGGCCTCAAGGACGAGCTCGAGCTCGCGGGTCGGGCCAAGGGGTCCTACGCCGAGAGGCAGGACTTCCTGGCGCGCAGCGAGGCCAAGAGGGACGAGGAGGCGCGCCGCGCGAGGATGGCCGGCCGCGTGCTGTGAGGCTGAAGGGAGGGGGGGGACTGGCAAGAGTCGCCTATTCCATATCGGTTCCACGGTTATGAGGTTTATTCCTTTGGGAGGGAGTAAATGGGCTCGGCGTTTTTCTTTTCCTTTTTCACATTTTATTCTCTGTTTTACAGTCACAAAAGAGATACCCTGCTGTTCATAAAATACGAAATAGACAACCGCTCGTCGTTGTCAAGTTTTCACCACACACGCACACACACACACACACACACACACACACACACACATACACTACAGCTTGCTCTTCTGCGGCGGGAGGATGGCAATGTCCTGGTACGGGACGCCAAGATGATCGTACAGGAAGGGGAACCGGTCGCTGCCGAAGAACGGCTCCCCCATGCCCGCGTCGTTGACGGCCCAGAACCACGGCGCGCCGAACGCGCCCCGCTCGACCGCCTCCTGCGTCCTCGCCTTGACCGCGTCCTTGGCCTCCTGCGTCGCGGCGCCCTCCAGGATCTTCCGCACCTCCGCCTCGCTGAACAGCCTGCCCCCGGCGTCCCCCTGGGGGTATTTCGCGGGCGTGTCGGCCAAGGCCTGGTCCAGGACGTCGGGCTTGGTGAGATTGAGGGACGGCGGCTCCCAGAAGCAGTGAAGGAGCCAGTGCCAGGCCGTCCGGTACACGGCTTCCGGGTAGCTGGACTTGATGACGTGCAGGACACGGAGGATGCGGACCGTCATGCTGCGCTCCATGAAGTTGTCGGGCATCGTGATGTCGGGCTTGCCCACCCGCATTGTGGACCGGCGGGCGTCAAAGTTGCCGTACTTTGCCTTGGCCGGGAGGGCCCATGGTGGTTTGTTCCCTGATGAACCGGTGAGAATGAAATGGTCCAACGCCTCAGCATCAAGGCCGACTTACCCGAAGCGGCGTTGATGGCGCCGAGCAGGACTGGGTGGATGCTGATGAAGGCAAGGGTGTCAGCGCTGGTGACCGCGTTAGGGAGGGGAGGAGAGCGACAACGAACTCCATCTGGACCCCGTGCGCTGCGAGGAGCTCCTGGTTCTTGATTATGTGGTAGAAAGCAACATAGCTGTACAGAGACGCTTGCGTTCGAAGCTCATCAGCGCTGGTAACCGGTGCGCTGCCTACTTAGACCGAGACTCACCGATGTCCAAGTAAACATCAACCTTGCCGCCCATCCTGACGGGGGGTTCAGTATGACTGAGATGGCGGCGAAATGTATGGGCAAGCCGACGAATGAAATATGAGAGCAAGCGGCGGGTATCTGCAGCTCTTCTCTATGGCGCAATCGTTCGGGAAAATAGACGGCAGAGCAACTATGAAGGAGTTGGTTGTGTGAGTTGACGTTGGAGTCGAGGGTGGTGGTGGATGATGGATGGTGGATGATGGATGGTGGATGATGGATGGTGGATGGTGTGGGGAACCTCGGCTTGGAGCAAATCTGGGGTCGGACAGCTTGGAGTACGAGGTACATGACCTCAGACTCGGCGGAACGATCACTAATACGCAGCTCTGCCGAGTTACCGACGACAGAGCTTACTATTCATTGTCCAACCCCGACGTCTCGACTCTCTGGAGGCTTGTGAGAAAGTACATAATACTGCTTCGTGGCTCGGTACTGAGGAGATATCTCGACCTACCAACAAAACAAAACAAAACAAAACAAAAACAAAAACAAAAGCCCGCAATCTCCATCTAGTCTTCATCCTCCGTCCACGCGACACACGGCATCTCTTTTCAAACAAAAATGGCCGAATCCAAACCAGTGGCCCTCGTCGTCGGCGCCTCCAGAGGCATCGGCCGCCAGATCGCCATCGACCTCGCAAGGAACGGCTACGCAGGTACGCAGAGCCTCCCTAGCTCATCCTACCACCCAACCCCTCCCTCCCTCCCCTCTTCAGACACGCAAGAACTAAAACAAACAACCGCCGCGCCATCAGTCGTCGTGGCTGCAAAGACCACCAGCGACCCCTCCAAAACCACGCCGTTCCCGCCGGACCCCAACTCGCAACAGTCGACCGTCAGCACCGTCGCCCGCGAGATCCGCGGGGCGGGCGGCGACGCGACCCCCGTTGCCGTGGATGTCCGCCACCAGGACAGCGTGGAGCGGCTGATCCAGCAGACAACAGAGGTCTCTCCTGACCCATGTCTTCATATCATCGCCCACCGAGTCCCCAAGACGTTACTAACACCCCCGCGCCCCAGACATACGGCCGCCTCGACGTCCTCGTCTACAACTCGGGCGCCGTCTGGTGGGCCCCGGTCCAAGACACGCCCCCGAAACGCTTCCAGCTCATGCAGCGCGTCAACCCGGAGGGCCTCTACCTGACCCTCCACGCCGCCCTCCCGCACCTCCGCCGTCGCGGTCGCGGCCGCGTCGCGGTCGTTAGCCCCCCCATCTACAGCCGCTTCTTCCGCGGTAAGACTGCCTACGCCATGGGCAAGGTTGCCATGAGCGTCCTGACAAAGGGCCTGGCCATGGACTTTGCCCGCCAGGGCCTGGACGACATGGCCATCACCAGCATCTGGCCCGCCGTTGTACGTTGACTCCAAGAGGGACCCCCCCCCCACCCCCCCTCCTGGTCTTCTGACCAAAGGCCCCAGACTGACTCCAGACGTACCTGTTCTTTCCACCCCTCCCCCCACCACCAGGCCATCGAATCCGCAGCCACGCAAAAGTTCCAGGCCGCCGACCCGCGCGAGTCGCGGGACCTGCGTCGGCCAACAATCTTCTCCGATGCCGTGCTCGCCATCCTGCGCGCCCCGGCCGCCGCCGTCAACGGCGAGCTCCTGCTCGACGAGGACTTCCTGCGGGACCACGCCGGCCTCGTCGATTTCTCAAAGTACGCCCTCGTCCCCGGCGCCCAACCCCGCCGCATCATGCCGGCGGCGCTCCCGGACCTGACGGTAGCGGAGCAGGAAGACGAGGGCAAGAGGTATGACAGCGCCAAGGCCAAGTTGTGAGATGTGACGGCGTGGAAGGAAGTGAGTTGGTGTGCCGCGGCGTGGTGAGATGGGATGCTTGGAATTCGGCTTTGTATGAAGTAAAGTATCTGATGGCACTAGACTCCGGAAAGAGGAGGGGGTATATTTATCTGAATGTATACGGATTTTGCGCGACCAATACTGCCGTCAACCCGCGAGGAGCTTGTCATCCGTCCTGAGGACCTTGTCCTGGACACTCTGCTCCGCGGCCTTGCCGTTGACTGCCTTGCCGTTGACCGCCTCGCCCAGCTTGTCCTTCTTGCTCAGCGACACGGCCCCCTTGGCCATAGCCTCCTTGGGCAGCGGCCGGATGATGGGCTGCACGACCCACCACGGCCTCTTGCAGCGCTGCACCGCGCCCCTGGAGCTCTCCCCGTCCTCCTCGACCACCTCCGCGTCCGCCGCTGCCGGTCCCAGGACCTCGTCACCCTCGAACATGGCCGGCCCGGCCTTGTCGTACTCGAGCAGCCCGTCCGCGACCTTCCTCTCGACCATGCCCAGGATCTTCTCGTACGCCTCCAGGTCCCCGGCCCGGCTCTTGGCGAGCAGATCCCGCACGTCCGTGTGCTTCGAGACAAAGTGCCGCAGCAGGTGGAACATGTGTGGCTGCATCGCCGAGTAGTTGGGGCTCAGCGTCCTGCTCTTCCCGGGTTTGCCGGGCGTGTCCCTCCTGCGCTTCTTGCGCTCCGGCTCCTCCTCCTCCGCCTGCGCCCTGTCCATCTCCTCCATCCACGCCGTGTCGTTGCCCGGCACGAACAGGGGCCGTCTCGAGGGCGGGTCTTGGCCGGCGGCGTACTTGTGCAGGATGTCCATGTACCGTCTCACGACAGCGTCCACGCGGTACCCGCCCTTGCCGTCCCTGCCGCGCCAGTACTCCCGCGTCTCGGTCCCAGGCTCGGGCGGCGGGCTGAAGATGGTCGGGTCGCTGAGGTTGCCCTCGGCGCTCATGATGCCGTCGGCGCCCGTGGCCTCCAACGCGCGCTGGAGGTCGTCGTGCTGCAGGATGTTCCCGTTGGCGAAAAGCACCGTTTCCGCCGGCAGCTGCTCCCTCAACCACTTGATGACACTCCAGTCCGCCAGCCCCGTCAGATGACCCTTCTGCTCCCTCAACCTTCCGTGGACTGTGAGGATCGACGCGCCGGCCGAGAGCACGTTCTTTGCGTACGCGAGCGTCGCCTCCCTGGTGTCCAGTATTCTGATCTTCGCCGTCACGGGAATCGGCAGGTTCTTGTGCAGCGTATTGATGAGCTTGAAGATGAGCTCCTGGTCCTCCTGGAGGAAAGCACCGTACTTCCCCTTCTTGGCGATGCCCTGCGGGCACCCCAGGTTCAGATCCACGGCGTCGCAGTACGGCGCCACCCTAAGCGCCGCGCCGAGGAGGGCATCCGGGTCGTTTGCGCAGAACTGCACGAAGAGAGGGCGGTCGATGGAGGGGTTGCCGTCGAGCCAGGCCTCGGGCGTTGGCGTCGTCGTCGTCGTCGTCGTCGTAGTCGTCGTAGTCGTGTGGGCGCCGGTCGAGTCGCTGGGTCGCACGGCCTGGAAGTGGCACTGGCGGTAGTTTTCCGTGTCTTTGAACAGCCGCGCGTGAAACATGGGCGTGTATGCCACCATTTTCTTCTGCTCGGACGGCGGGATAAAGGACCGGCTCAGCATTCTCCACGCCTACAGCCATCGTCGCCGACGTCAGCCTTCTGTTGAAACCCGCCTGCCGGTGCCGGCACGGGCTGCAGCGAAACTTACGAATTCGGACTGATCCACCATGGGGGCGAGGATGTACTTTGGGCTTCCGATACTTTCGTAGAATGCCCGACCGTGCAGCTTAGGCTTGGCCGTTGTCGCTGCCCCGGCCTCAAGCCCCGCGGTCGGGGCCTCGAGCGTTGTCGCCATCCTTGTCGAGGAAAAGAATCGGGCAAGCCGACTGGTCTGAGACGTCCGGAGCCTCCACAGTCTGAAAACCCCCTCCAGAGTGTTGAGTGTATTGAGAACAGGCTATGCGACAAGGTGTAGCATCGCAGGTAGCGTGTCGTTTGTGTCGTTCGTCGTCGCGTGATAGTGCGAGACGGGGTAGACAGAAATTTTCCTGAGCCTTGCTGTAGACAGCGCGAGGCTGAGAGCCCCTCAATCAATGCATCTAATCTGATTGGTGCAGACGCGGAATAAGGTTAGGCGCGGGCAAACGTCGCCCCCACCCGCGAAAGTACCTGAATACCTGTTGTACCTAGGTAGCTACGAAGCACGAAGTACAGAGTACCTCCTCTCCTCTCTGACAAATCTGACACGTACGGGCGGGCTGCATGTTCTGGGGCAACGATGCTTAGGTATCTGAATTTCGTGCTGAGACTGTGTCGGACAGGCCAAGGCACGCACAAACTCGATTCAGCCAGAATGGCCACAGCGGTGAATGCAGAGTGGCTTTCACATGCGAAAAAAGAGGGAAAGGCCTTCCTACTCGTTCCGGTTTCAATTCGCTCTGAAATGATTTCAATTCGCTGGAGCGGTCGATACCAGCGTCGAGACCTCGCTGAGACTAAAAACACTGTTTTGGGATGGGGAGAAAAAAAAGCCACACACTCTATTCTGCCTCCTCTTAACCCCACGAACTAGAAGGCGACCAAGAAACTGGAATAGAACCGACAGATAAAGAAAAGTCATTTAACCACCCCTGTGACAAAGCAAATACCGACACAATAAACCTTGACCGAGTCCCGGGTGCAAGAACCGCGAGACCTCCACAGAGTCTGTATGCACCATGTCCGTCAGAGAGGGCCTGGACCCATCTGATAACAAAGAATGCGTCCGACGGTTCGAGGCCACAAGTCATTGCCGCCGTCGCGTCCTCGAGATCCGCGTGTTGGCTGTTTAGAATGCAAACAGGCCTTCTTTTCTCAGCCTGTTTTCTGCACTGACTGGCCAGGCCACTCAAGACCGCCCCGTCAGTCCGGCCGCCGTCATCGTGTGCCAACCTGCCCGCTGTAAAAGAGGAAAGAAGAGAATTAATCGACAACGGGCGGCCGAAAAAGAAGAAAAAAGGCTTTTCAGCCGGGCAAGAAAATGCTAATCAAGTAAACGCCCTGACACCATACGATGCTGTTCCTGAACGCCGTTGGATGGTAAATGTGGTTCAAATACATGATCGGGCGTCGGTGCCCATCATCAAGAAGCAAGGGTGGGAAGATTCCGTTTTGCAGGCGTAGCCATCGTTAGAAGAAGTGCGTATAAATCTTTGAGGTTTCGTGGACTTCCATTTCCTGTTGGAGAATCAGCATTGCACGGGATAGAGACAAGTATTGCTTGTTCGCTGCGTTACATACCATCTTGAACGTGTTGAGCTCTTCCTTGATCTGCTGGGCCAACATGGGCGTCAGACGGTTGCAGGCTGCGATTTCGCCCCTGCGATCGTACTCGCCGCTGGGCCATGTGTCATGGAAAATGATCCTCGGCGAGAAGGTCGCGCTTCTCTTTGTCGACCCCGACGGCGTTCCGGGAGCGCTCTTGGTGTCTTGACGGAGCCTGAGAGCCGTCATGAAGTAGTCCTCGGTGCCGATGGCAACAGATCCGGATCGCTTCTGGCCTTGTGCATCGTCATTGGGCGTACTCGGGGCCGTCGAAATGGGCGAGTCGGCCATGTGTGGGATCGCGGGGAGCTCAAAGTTGGGACCGCGGTCACGAGCGGGGCTGGTCGATCGGTTGTTGTTATTGTTGTTGTGCTTCAGGATACCCTTCCTGACGGACGCGAGCACCTCAGCCCGTTCCTTATCGCTGCCGACGATGCTCTTCCGGGCGCTATCGGCGCCAGAACTTCCGGCGCGTTCCGACACCATGCTGGGGGTGTTGGATATGTCGAGCGAGTTTCGTTCCAGGTGGGGGAACCCAGTGCCGCCACCGTTCTGCGTGCGGGGATCAGCGTTGACGTTGACCCTTTCAGCCTCGACGGTGATCATGGATACGGCAGCCTGGCTGGCTTCCGGAGCCAGCGCGTCGGCGGCCGGGACACCAATGACGGATTTGGGCCTGAACAAGCCAACGAGGTTTCGCGTGCTCTTCTTCATGCCACGACCCATCTTACGGATCATGATGGAAGCAGACGAGGCAGTCGACGAAATCGACAGGTTGTCCGTCGAGCTGGAGAAGAGGCGTCCGCCGTAAATGTTGTTTCCGATTCCTCCCTCCTCCTGCTTCCTGGCAATGGCGGCCTGTTCGGCATCGTAAATCTCGTCCGGCGTCGGGTCCTTGTGCAATCGGGACGGGTCGGCGGCGTGGTTGTTGACGTCGAGAGGTGCGATGACATCAGGGCCGGCGGCCTTCTTGAAGTCGGCAGCGCTGCCAAACGAAAAGGCCCTGCGCAGTCGGGATGTCTTGCTCTTCGACTTTGTGTTCTTTTGGTTAATCGCAGCCAGATGTTGGGCGGCCGGGCTGCTCGTGTTGGCAGCGGTGGATGCAGACGTGCTTTGAGACGAAGGCTGTTGCGGGGCGTCGCCCAGAGAGGAGGGTGGTTTTTGAGGGCTCGAGTCGGTGGCCATGGTCACCGGCTTGGAGAGGGGAGAGGGCGTAGACTGCCTTTTAGCCGCATCTGATGATGAACTTCGCGGCGGGATGTTCGCGAGTTTGGGATAATCTTGTTTCGATGAGCCGTCATCTGGGCTGGAGGGAGTTGAGAAGGAAGAGGGGTTGGCCGTGGGGGTGGGTACGCCGCGGGTGGCAGACTGACGGAAATAACCCTGTTAGCCAAAGAACAACGATTCAGGATGATCGGGCCGATGCGCGATTGGGCAATCCAAGGGGGGAAACGAGGGCGACGCCGCCGCCACCAACCGAGGAAGGGGAAACAATAACAATAAAAAAAACGGCAAAGGAAATGAAGGGGCGGGGCGGACGGAAAGGTCACTCACCGAAGATGGACGTGAATGACTGCTTCGGCTCGATGCGAGGCTTTCGGCGCTGCCATTATGGGCATGCATGTTGTTGTCGGCAGGAGGTGCGAGGGTGGAAACAATGCGGAGCGTTTTTTCGTTGTTTTTGGGAGTTGTTGTTGGACCGCGGTCGGGACGGGTGGATTCTTCCGAGCGAGGGAATTGCTGTGGTGTTAGCGGCTTGGGATATTCGGCGGAATCCAGCGAGTGCATGCTGCGCCGCCTCAGTCGCTTGCCGTCATCGGTTTGATGCCGATTCAGTTGCATGTCGTCGGCCGCACCGTAGTAGCTGATTGGCCTGCCCTGGTAAGAAGGCGTTCGGCCTCGCACTGACACGCTCTTCTGTTCGGAGGGATTGTACAGATGATTAACGGTCGCCATGCCTGAGCCCGACGGAGCACTAGTTTGGCGAGGTTGTTGTTGTTGCTGCTGCTGCTGCTGTTGGTGTTGGAGAGCCGGGCGCCGGTACCTATCAGGCGTAGTCTTAGTCCCCGGGGCCTGAGCGAGCGTCATCAGCTGTGGTGTTGTGCTGCCTGCTAAATACGCCGACTGTGGCCTTGGGGCCTGGAGATTTGTGCGGGCTGCAGGAATCGCCGAGTCATCCCTCGGTCCACCTTTGCTAGTTCCCATGCCGTGGGTGTTGTAGGCAATGTTGGACATTGACGCGGTTCCGGCATGGCGCGACCGGCTGGCCTCATGTCCATGGATCATGCCCTGCGTCGAAACGGCGGGAGAAGACGCCGTGCGGTGTCCGTTACCGTACTGTTGCCACTGGCCGTTGGTGTTCAGGCTCGGGGTGGTGGTGAAGGCATACGGCTGGGGGGCATTGCTCCCGCGATATACGCCGGCGCCAGAGAAGTTTCTCTGTGCTTGCTGGGCAGCCATGTATTGCTGGTGGGCCTGTGCTTGTGCGGGCATCATGTTGCCGGAGGATCTCGACTCGAGGGTGGTGACAGTGCTGGTCTGCTGAGGATACGTTTCAACCAACGCGGCCATGTTCCAAGCACCCGCCAACGACAGAGAAGCGCCGACCGAATGCCCCTTTGCCAGTCGCTTAGTCTCACGACTTGCTCAAGTTCAATCAAGACCCGGGATAAGACGCCGGGATCTCGTGGATGACGTGCTGGTCAGCAATTTGCTGGATGCAAATGGTCTATGCTGAACAGACGGAGGTGTTAGCTCGAGTTCAAGACCAGTATCAGCAGCGGCAGACTGTCATTTGGAGTACACGGCGGCTGATGCGGGTGCAATGTATGTCATGGCGAAGTGTGTTTTGCGAGAGGCAGAAGAACGCAAGTGCCACGAACCTTTTTTTTTTTTTTTTCAATTCGACCGCAGGGGAAGGCAAGACGTCCAAGCTATTCGCTTTGTTGTGGGTTCTGCGACGTGAAACACGGAAGCAGCGTTTAGAACCAAGTAGTGATTGTAGAATCAGAAGGTCGCCTGCGGCCAGAAGGAAGACGAGATATTCGTCTTTTGGGGGGGGGATAAGGTATTTCGCTATTAACGCGAAACAGTCCTTCTGGAGAGAGTAAGGGTGCAGGTCGACGGGATAGCAGACCAAGTGTCACAAAGACACCTCGAAGCAGAGCTAGCAGTCGGCCAAGAACATGGGGATTTCAGGCACTCGTATTCCGGCTCGGTTTCGCAGCGAAGTAATCGTCGGGTAGGTATGCGGTGTATGATGGCACCGAATCAGCCAGGCGAGCTCGTCTCGTTCGTCGGGTGTGTGTAGTATGGAGAGCGTTGTTTCTTCGAGTATTCGGTTCACAAAAGAAACAAAACAGGAAAGGAGATATGCAGTCGTAGAGTGTAGGAAGGGCGCAGTAGGTTGTGTGTTTTTCTTCGGTTTCGTAGGGACGGATGAGCAGGAAGCAGAAAGGAAAGAAAACGACGGGAACTCAGAACAGCCGAGGGATAAAGCGAGGTGTGTTCGGGAGGCAATCGATAGACCGGGGCAATCGGATATGGAGACCACGCCTAGCAAGGACCCGGAGAGTCAAGGAAACTTTGGAATATCGTGAAATCTTTTTTGGGGCAGTTCAAAACAAAAAAGGGGGCACGTCGACGGGATGAGTTGGGTTTTTCGGGGAAACGTCAGGATTGAGGGCAGAGAGGGGGGGGGAGACAAAACGTGGCATGTCAGCGCAGATCTGAGTTGATGTTCTTCTAGAACGCCGCGGGGGTTTGCGGCTGTGTCAAACTGTCCGAAGTCCGGGACTCCTCGGAAGTGAATTCACACCTCCATCACCCTGGGTTTCGTTCCCTTGGAAGAAGTCGATTACGCGTATGTGTGCAAAGGCCTAAAACAGGATCGTCAAAGCTTTACAGAGACGCAAGGATATGTCCCTTTGATTCACTTCATTTACTACTTGAGTCTTTCGTCATTCGCTAGGTTTACATCGAAATTCGGCTGAACAATTCTTTGAAGCGCCTTTATCGCCACTCATCCGTTCGAAATTTACCCCAAAAACCCCCGTCTGACGTTCAATAACCAAGATCCCTCGATGTCAGACGACTCCCGGGACCGAACTGCCTCGCAGTTCCGCTGGGATAACCCAAAGCTCATCTAGCACCCCAGATGTCTTCACCTCCTTCTGCGCGGCTTCTTCCTCCTCCTCAATAGGCACTCTCTCATACGTCGCCCGGGGCGCCTCGACCTCGACCTCTTCTCCACCGCCTTCGCCGTGCATCCTCGCGTTTTCCAAGTAAACCGTGCCCACCAGCTTCTTTTTCTTCCTGCCAAACGGGTTCCGCGACGCCGGTACGTACGCGAACCGGCTGACCCGGAACCCCACCACGACGTCGTCCGCTTCGAACTCCACCGAGTGCTCGTCCGTGGCGGCCCCACCCGCGCCGACCCCCACCGCGGCACCGATATTCGGCTGCACAACGGCGGAGGCCTCGGCGTCGACGGCGCGCGCCGACCCCGCCGTCGCGCTGTACCGCAGGTTCTTGGCCACCTTGAGCCCCGTGACCAAGAACACGTCGTCCTCGAACCCGGACGCGCTGAAGTAGCGGTCGACGTCGCGGGACGCGAGCGTGCGGGTGACGTAGTCGGCGTCCGGGTCGAAGTAGCTCGTGACGAGCGCGTCGCACGCCACCGTGCCCTGCTCCCCTTGCTGCGCCGACGCGTCGGCCGAGACGCCTGCGCCCTGGAAGACGAGGGCCCTGGCCCAGATCCCGCCGTGGCCCTCGCGCAGCCGGGAGCGGGACTCGGCGAAGCCGTTGTGCGTGACGGCGGGGTAGCGGAGACCCGCGCGGATGGGGACGATAGACTCCCGGTTCAGGGGGCGGAGGGTCAGCAGGTCCTCGACGACGGTTCCGAGCTCGAGGGCGCCGCCGTTTGCGGCCATGTCGAAGCGGGGCACGACGTGGTAAGTGGGCGGCGGGCTGCTGTTGGGTGCCATGGCGGGTAGATGTCGGACAGGCTGGGGACGGGGTGGTTCAGCGACGAAAACATCAGCAAGGGTCTCTGATATAGACCGAGTGATCTTAGACCGAGTGAGTCTGGAAGGATTAAGGTGCTGGCTTGAGTGCAGCTCGAGGCGGGGTAGAGTCATCTCAGCTCCCGAAACTCATTGGCTACAGGAGAAGGGGGCTTGATGCCAAGGTGACGTGCGGCTATCCTCTTGAGTGTGGCAGATTGCAAGACGCCAATTTCACTGGGGTATGGGGAGTGCTGGTCAGGCTCGCTAAGAATATATTCGATCAAATAAAAGTACCTGTACGCCTAAAAGACCAGTAGGAGGAATGCTCTATGGTGAAAGCCCAAAGAGCGCCTTGCCGCACCCGGTGGGATTGGGAGGCTTTCTTTGGCACAGGGGATGTTGAAATGGGTGAAAACAAGGGGGAAAATGAAGCCCAAGGATACTCATTTGTACGTCCAGAGAAGTAGAAATGTTTTGCTACAGTCCGATAGGCGATGGTGCTAATCACCAATCAAGAGTTCTTCCAGTTTCATGAAAGCATAGGGATCAACGGTGAACCAGGAAAGAGCAGCACATACGGCCTACACTGGGGACAGCCTTCAGCGGATTCTGGTGACAGCCAATCTATATGAAATAAACGATCTTCCTGTGTTGCTCATGGTTTATGTTGGTTCACAGGGGATCAGGCCAAATGCCTCCGTATTAGAGATAAGGAAGGTAGATTAGAGTTAAGGGGATAAAAGTAGGGAACTACCTTCTTTACTTAGTAGGTAGCTAAGTAAAGCCTATACCTAGACTTCCTTCCCTCCTTATAGCTATAGTTTACTATTATAGAATTAAAGTTATTACTAACTTTAAATAATTAATTAATTTTACTTTATACTAATACTAATTAGTAGTTAGTAATAACTATAAATAAGCTAGGTAAAGAAGAAAATTTTAGTAGGTTATTATAAACCCCTTAAGATTACTAAAATAACCTTTTTTATTATTTAGTTAGCTATTAAAGTTACCTTAAAGGCTAAACTTTTTATTATTTAGTTAGCTAGTAGAAATACTTTTAAGTATATTATATTATACTACTTATTAACTATTAGTTTAATATTACAGATAGTTAAAGGTTAGTTATTATAAGGTTATTTACGGATTTAGTAATAACTTTATAGGTGTAACTAGGCTTATATAATCTAAGATAGGCTATAGCCTGCGCGCCTGCTAAGGTAAAAGTGTAGGCTGTTACTGCCCTACTTTTGCTAGCGCTAGGCGTTACCCTACTTTTACCTTACTTACCTACTTTCCTTCTAGAACTAGATTAATCCTGTGTTCTAGTGCTAATTCCAATCTGATACTAGCAACTTTTTCTTTATAGTAA